>JANHFL010004994.1:111781-124818 GCA_032468155.1 Oxyrhabdium leporinum
GGGAAGCTTTCACAAGCCAGGAGGGACATGGGTCTAAAAACAGGTGCTTGCACGCATAGTCCTTAGGATCCTGTCCACTTCCTTAGGAGCAACAGGGTCAAACCATCCCCAGATAACAGGGCAAGAACCTGCCTCAGGGGCTTCCACTGGACCAGCAACCACACCAGCATCTAATGGGGAACAAAGTCGAGTGATTTTGTCTTCTAGAAAATCCACACATTCCTCAGCGCACCTGTTCATGTGGACCTCAATCTCCTCCTTCTCCAGGAGAAGGTGGCTCACCTTAAAGAGGGTTGCTGGCTGATTATCTGCAGACATAATTAGTGTGGAGAAGTATTTACAGTTCACCACATGAATCGCCACGAGGTAGGCCTCAGTAGCAGCTCTTACCCATATTCAATTGAGTTTATTCCCTGCCTTCCACCAGTGGTACTCTAGACGTCTCCTCATGTGTTTCATCCCTTTCAGTTCCTCTGTATACCACAGGGCACAGAGAGGTCTATAGGTTAGGAGAGGTCGCAAGGGTGCAATCCTATCCAGAGTATCAGTCACCTTCCTATTCCAAACAGTGACTAAGAGTTCAGCTGCACTGCACAGTAGATCTACAGTTATAAGCCCCAGCTCCTTCAGGAACCCATCAGAGTCCATTAGTCAACAGGACGGACCAATCTAATAGGTCCTGCCTCCCTATGGGAGGCTTTTGAGAAACTCATTGCCACCAGACTGTGATCTGACCATGATCAGGGGACCAAGAACAGGTCCACCAATTCCAGGTCAGACAGGCACTGCTCCAACAAGAACAACAAATCGGGTGTGTGACCACTATTACTAGTCAGGCCCTGGATGACCTGGGACAGGCCCATGGAAGTCATGGTTTCCATGAAATCTTGGGCTACCTCTGCCTCCGCCCCCAGGGAATGCAGGTTGAAATCCCCCAGAACTATAAGCTTGGGGAATTCCACCGCCAGCCCCGTGGTGAGGTCCAGGAGCCCAGGTAGGGAAGCTGCCATGCAGGAGGGAGGCTGGTACAGCAGTAGCAATCTCACTTGATCCCTCGAGCCCAACCTAAGAAAAAGGGTCTCACAGCTGGGCGCTCGTGGAGCAGTGCCTCTGGAGGCTACTAGAGATTCTCTGATAACAGCCACACCCCCTCCCCAGCCCTGAGGTTTAGATTGGTGCCATGCTCGATAACCCACTGGGCACATTTCTACGAGGGGAACGCCTCCCTCTGGGCCCAGCCAGGTCTAAGTTATACAGGCCAGATCAGCCTTCTCTTCAAGGATCAAATCGGCAATAAGGCTAGCCTTATTGCAGGCTGATCTGACATTTCAAAGCAGCAGCCTAAGACCAGGGCAACCACTGATCAGCTGACCAGGTAAGCGAGGTGAGTGCAAGGGGGCAGAACACAAGACCAGTACTAAATACTGAGGTCGCGTTCCCTGTGCCTGTCACCCCCTTGTCTGTCGTATCTCCTGTTACCTGACACCACTGAAATAGGACACCCTCCTCTGCCTTCCCTGAGAACCATTCCATCCCCCATCCCCAACACTCTTCCTTAAAAAGGGGAAAGACCTCCTCCCACTGACAGACTGTCGGTGTCAAGGTGAGCCTTACTATAGCAGGTGCTCTCAGCACCCTCAAACTCAACGCCATCCCTTCCTCATTGCTGCAGAGGGGTCACATCCAGCCCTCCTTATCTCCCAGCACACTCAGAATATATGCACAAACGGCACCCTGCCTGGTTGCTCTCGCCTACCAAGCAGGGAGCCACTCCTCCCCCCCAGCTCTCATCTGGGGGAAAGGGACCAACACGCTCACCTCTCATTCAACTTTCCCTACTAGCCCCAGGATTCCCCAAAAGCCTTCCCAGGCCCAATTACAGAACATTCAGAGGATTGCAGAAGGTAGCCAGTAAAATAGCCAGAAGGCCTGCTATGCTGCACTAGAAATTTAGCAGCTGTGTAATCCACAGTAGTAGTCAGTATATTGGAAGTTGTTATGCCTTTCTCCAGGATATGGATTAGCAAGGGATGTGACTGTCTGCATGAAGAATTTTATAGGTTTGTAGTGGAATGTTGGTTCAACATGAATGTCCACCTTTCTTTTGTGTTTGTATTCATGACTTTATACTTAGTTTTTATTCTATGTGCCACACAGAGTTGTCAACAAGTTGGATAACCTGAAGTTAGAAATGTGGAAAATAAATAGCAAATCAACAAACATGTCCTTTTTGCAAAAACACAATAACAGCTATATGAATGTTAAATACCAGGATCAGAATCTCTTCTTATAAACTGTTTCACACATTGTATCCGGATTATTCTTTTTGAATTTCCTTATATTGTATAACATGTATTTTGTCAAAACAGTTATGTTAATTCTTAGAAGATTCCAGAGTGGCTGAGGTAAGTTTCAAATTCATCCATTATGCTTGAGAATAGCAAATGGATCCTTCATCCTTGCAAGCACAGCTATCTAAGTTTAGCACATCATTTTACCTCATTGTGGTTCTCATTTCCTGGGCTTTGTTAGAACCCTTGTCAGCTGAACGTCTGTCCTCTCGGTACTTGCCCCCTTTCCCAGGTCATTAATAAGTGTATTAAGGAGTATGGCGTTCAGGGATTCACCACAGTTAATCTTCTGCCAGGCCCCAGAGTGGCCGTTCATTCCCACTACCAGATTCTCCTTTTCTTAGACACTTCTTGACCCGTGACAATACTTTGCCTCCCACACCACATTAGCTTCGTTTCCTTAGTAGCCTTCTCCTCAAAGGCTTTTGAAAACTCCATATAAATTATGTTAGTGGTTTTCTTCCTCTATCTGCTGCTTGGCTGACAGACTAGTAGAATGACACAAGACAAAGACTGAGTCGATTGTCTTTTGCAGATGTTGTGCTGGTTTTGTTAATATCCTAATTGGGATTGTCATCAGGATTTACAGTTCTTTAATTCTTTCCTCCAGGTTATCTGCCTCTCAAAAAAGTGCAGCAGCTCCTGGTTCCCAGGATTCACTTGCCTTCTTTTTAAACATAAATTCAAAATTACATATTTTGGGCATTACAGTAAATTTTAAGGAATGGCATGTAATGTATGTTAGCTGATCAAGGTTTGTAGCCTTCACAAGAGTAATTCTTTTTAAATGAGGCTCTATATTAATTGAAAATTATTTGTAATTAAGTTTTCTTTTGATGCTAAGACCTTTCACAAAATTGCAGTGGAAATCACTGATGCTGTATCAATAATATCAATAATATACATATACATCATTGCATCCATATTATTCTCTCACTTATGTTCTTTATTTATTTAGTCTCTTATTCTATCTGACAAAAACTTGCTATGATTTAATTCTGAATAAACATTCTTAGTATTGCATTGGATAATTTTGTTATTGATTACAGCACATAATATGACATGCCAACCCAACCTGGAGCCTTTGAGGTACATTCCCATTGGCCATGCTGGCAGGGAGATCAGAAGTTTAATACAAGAATTACTTCCTATTCTAAGTAACAGGATTTTCAGTATATTATTTTGTTTCTCCTACAACACCCCTCTTGTAGTTTCAGTTATAAAGCCTTGGTTTTTAAAAACATCATCCAAATGTAAGAAAAAGCAAACCTTAATCTGACTGAAATACTTTCAATAAATACCATAAAGTAATTTATATTTAGAAAGTCCTACTATACTATATAGCAATGGTCATGTGGTACATTGAGTCAAATTAAGATTTTTTTTCAAAAAAACCTCATTACTGTAATAATGACAGAATTCAGTTCTACATAAAGCAGCCCCAGATTAATTCAGGGAATGAGAAGCAGCAAAACAGAGCTATTTTCTAAGCTAGAGAATTTTTAACCTCGTTAGCTAGGGCAGAAGGTACACTTTTTAAAACCTTCATTTTATTTGTTCCAAGCTAATGAAATGTTGGAAACCAATGGACTTAGGTTCTATGTCTGTTGTGAGCAATATAACTTATTGAAAACAGGAGTTCAAAAATGAGCTGGATCTGGCTGAGGGATGAGAGACAAATATTTCCAGTGCATCCTTATGGAAGAGGTAGATGGGCAACAGCACAGAATACTACCGACTACTACATCAAAAGCCATCCTCCTTCCTGATTACATAACCGTGAAAATATGCACTGGCATAAATGCAGCCTCTGCTCCCAGCACACATAGTCTGCAATAAGGTGCAGCATGAGGAGAGAGCAGAAGTACACTCACATAAGCGTAACATGTTATCTGATAACACAGAAGGAAATCCAGACGTGGCTCCTGCTAGTAAAAAGGCTGGGAAAAATTCCAGAAGCCATACCCAGTGTGCTGTCCTACCTTGTTTTCTGTTGGAAGTTTTTTGTTTTTGTTTTTAAAGACACCTCCTTTGGGTTAAGGAGAAGAATGTTCTTACACCATCTCAATCTCTGATCTGACATAGATGAGGGGTTTGGATTAATTTGATAGTTCAGAAGGTACTTTGTCCCTAGAACTCTCATTCTTCTTCCTGTAATATTCAGCCTGCAATGTTCTCCAGGAATACAGAAGGTCTTGTCTTATCTGCCTCGTGATAGAATTGTCCCCTGTTTAAGTCAGAAGAATGCCCCATGCTTCCCTATAAGCGAACCTGTAGGCTGAGCATCTGAGTTCCCTGAATTGGGGAAGGGGTGTTTGCTGTTCATTTTCATTTTTTTCCCAAAGGAAAGCAGAAGGCTATTGGCATCTGGGATCTTTAGCAGATCTTACAAACTGAAAAGCAGAGGAGAGAGATTGGTTTGAAAAGGGAAGTGTCAAGAGGGAGAACAAAGTAGGAGTCTGCAGGAAAGGTAGGTTGGTATGCTAACCTTTGGCCAGACTGCCTGGTTGAATCACAACCTCACAATAGGTCAGGCTACAGTTCCTATGGAACTGGCACAGCAAAGACAGGGAGTTGAAGGGATGTGGGGAAGGAAAGTCTTCCCTGAATTGCTTAAAAACATTCTTGATTTGATTTAAACAAAAACAAAATGCTGGCAGGGTGGGTGGCTGGCGGGAAGGGACCTCCCCTCCCTTCCCCCTCTCTTGCACCCGGGTGGGGAGCTTTCATTCTGCTGGGTCAGCCCTTCGTCAGCAGGAGCCAATGTGTCCGTCAGACCCTGGCTTCCTTTCTCTCCCTGAAAGGGTGGGCGAGACCTTTCCATTCAAAGCAGTGGTGGTTCTGGGAGGTCCCATTCCTCTCTGGGTGTTGGGGCGGGATGGAGAGACAAACAACAGTGGCACTGATGCACAGAGATGGAGCCCATTCCCTTCAGTGAGAGATCAGCTACTGGCTTTTCCAACCTAGCCATGAAGCACATTAAACAGGAAATGAATCCTCCCTAACAGGAAATCATACTGTCCAGTCTTTTTGTTGCATTGATAAACAACCAGTTCCAAAGTGACCAATGCACACATTTCATGAAATCAACTTTTGGTATTGGAAATACAAGTATCTTTCATATAACAATCCCTTTTGTGTAGAACCTACTAAAATCTGTCACTGAAATATGATGGCAAGCCAGCAGTACATGAATATTACTTCATTGTGATTTTTATTGGTAAACAAAACAAAGTACCATATGAGAGGCTTAAAACTTTTAAAAACAAAAGCTATTCTGACTCTTAACTCTCCCCAAACCCAGCTCACTCATATCATTAAATCACTGTCCTATCTATGTCAAGCTTTGTTTGCCAAAAATATAAATAAAGACACAATTGTTGCTTCTGACTGCTCAAAGCTTTCCCAGTACAATCTAAGTTGGCAGCTTCATGGCAGAAAAGATTACAAAATGCCTTTTTAATCTTATTATCTTGCCATCCGGTCTTTTGGATATTGATGATATACTTAATCTTGTCCAGAGTTCAAATTGGGACATATTGAAAAAGCGGCATAGCATAGGTGTTTTTGTAACAGACCAGTGAAAGATGGGAATAAAGCATGCAAGTAAGAACTCTTGGAAATGTATGGAAAATCCTTTGCTTCTTGTTTGATAGACACAGTAATCCCAATGCTTTGATATCATATTGAGTAATTTAATGTTAGCCAGGAGCCTAGAGTGTGCTATGGATTGAAAATTGCTTAATATTATACTATACCTAGTATTAGTATAAAGCATGAGTGTTTATATGTAACTTTTAGTTTTTCAGGCATTTTATACTGTCCTATTTTCACAGAGAGATTGTTTATAGTTTCATAAAAGCAGAAATATATTAGCTAAAGCTACAGTGCCTCCCTTTTAATGACCCTGTAGTCCCTTAATTTGGAATAAATAGGCATGACTGAATGGAGCTGAGTGTTTAGTGGCTGGATGTCCTTCCTGATGCCTATATGGAGTTCGCAGCAAGCTATAATAATGTACCAAAATACAGAGTCCTCCTCCCTCCAAATCAACCAGTGTTTCCAAAAAGCATGGATAAACAAACCAAACTTTAATCTGGCATTTAAGAAGTGATCGCAAGCCTTGTTGGAAATAGATTTTTAATAGGTGAGGCATTATAATAAAAAATGCCCATTCTTTTATTGCTATATATTTCATTGTACTTTCAAGAGCACATAGAAAAGAATGTAAAGAGTTGAACCCACCCAGTAATAGGAATAGAGTACAGCAATATAAAATATATTGCCCCGTTTTTTTATATCTGGTGTTGGGTTTATGGTAGAAGTAACTATAGTTTGGCATGTGAGGTGATTAATTTTAAAATTATAAACTGGGAGATTGTAATCTATAGGATACCATTCTTTAAGAAGAGACCAGGCCAAACCAAAATTCTTTATGATAAAAGACATTGCGCTATTTGTTAATTTGCTTGTTTATAGTCATGGCTCTAACAAGCAAGTCAAGTTACTTTCCCAATGGCAGATCTGTCAAATGAAATGCTGTGACATGTCATAGTAAACAGATTCCATAGACTTATCATAATTCCATTTCATGATCTGCAGAAAAAGGGGGCAGAAGATAATTTAGAGAAAAGTCAGCACAGAGTTTGCTAAATGGAGATTCTCCTGCTTTCTACTAGGACTGTATAAAGAGAGATATTTGGAGTCCAGTTTAATAGACATTAGCAAAATTTATATTCTAAAATTACAAGCAAAGCAAGTTTAGTATATCTGGCAATTTCATAGTTAAAAAAAAATTATGCATTGCTTTCCCTCTTTCTCCCTCTTCATTCTCCCCCTGCTTTTCAGAGTTGACAGGGGCAAAATAAAGGCACTTAAAAAAAAACAATTTTGTTTCTTCTGGGAGTGATGGAGCGAAAGTGAACAAAGATTATAGCTTTGTGTGCTAGAGACCTTCGTAATGGGGGGAGCGGCAGTGACATAATGGCAACCTAATGGCAGTAATTGCCCCTGGTTTTGACAGGACCTATATCACAGCTCAAGGCAAAAAGAGATGTTTAAAGTAAAAATTTACACAAAATTACACGGTTTGGGGGTGAAAATGGCTGTTTTTACCACTGTGTGTTGGGAAAATTTATTTTACCCTCTCTTTTTCTGTGCGGATATTTTTTGGGACCATATTTGTTGTCCCTGTTTTCTACCTATCACTTAATTTATACCAACTATTGATTCTCCTCTGAATTGCATGAATTGTTGCTGCTGGCACTTCATGGATCTGAAAAGGCAGCACCTGTGGAGTCTTTCTTAGAGGGTGCTACATGGGGCATAAACTGATTTTTCTGAGCCTAATCTAAAGAACAGAAGTAGAATTTTGAAATGGAGAAATACTAACTTGAAGAGCTTTTGAGTAGTTCTGCTGGTGAACTCTATGAAAAAGGTAAGTGTCCTTAAAGATTCATTTCAGGGTTTTCCCACATAAACATGTTGGTATGTATTCCAAATAGATTTATGACACCTTGGACTCAGGCCAATTACATGCTGGTTGTACTATTGATTCTGTAAAGAAAACCCTTTTTTGATTCTAGAATTTAAGTTTGGAAAACTTTCAGTCCCATTTACTCTTGCAAAGGAGGATTGTAGTGCACACAGATTTTAGACATTCTTCATTTGATTGCAATGTCTGAGAAGACCCTTTTTTTTCAGTGTGAATACGCATATAAATACTTTTCTTTTATAATTGTAAAACTGTTTGCGTTGAAATCATTATAATATACTGCAATAATCCCAATTAATCTAAATTGCGGTAAACCACCCAGAATTGCTTTGGAATGAGACGGTAAATAAATCTAATAAATAAATCTAATAAATAAATGAATAAACAAAACAAAACAAGCTGGAAGAAGGGGTTGGATCCTTAGAAGATGAACGCATAGGGAGCCTTCGCAGTTTACTTGGGAATCAAAAATCTTACTAGGTGTTATCTAAGCTATATTGTGTTTGCTGTACCTGGGCTTGATCATAGTTCAAAACCCCATCCTTGACAGAAGAGAAATTGGAAAAGCAGGCACTCTGCTTTATATTCAAAGTTTCATGCTAGAGCCCGCTTGATATTTGGATCTTCACTCAAAAAGGTACTGAATAATCATATATGCAAGTGTGTGGAACTACTTTGCTATCCTAGCTCAAAGATTTGCAAGACAGTAAGAGATACTGAGTAGAAAGAAACATCTGTTCAAAACCAAACACAACCTCCTGCTAAATGGCCTAGAACGCTCTTCCTAGTAAGGTCCAAGGTGGGAAAGTGAACCAGTGCCGGGAATGTTTTGTCTGGAGAAACTGGACGGGGGAGGTATGCCAATGGTAAGGGTCTCCCCCATATCCTGAGAGTGGTCACATCTGGGGAAGTCGTCTGATCTAAGTTGATTGTTCCCTCAGCTCTCTTGGCTTTAATGACTCGTGATGCCGCAAGAAGTGGCGATATAATGGCCATTCCATGCTTGGCAAAAGGAAAGGAGGCAAAGGCAGACTTGCTTAGATTGCCTTACTCCCATTGGGGAATTGGCACTTCAGGGATCGTATTGCCTTCAGCTTTGGAACTTGAATAAGCTTACCTCCAAAAGAGATATAAAGACTATAATTTGTTAAAAAAAATACTCGTTTATAGTGTAATGTATGATATCCAAAGCCATAGCTTGCATCAGTGCTACATTTCAGGGTTGGGTTTTTGGTTGTTTTTTGCATTATAACTATTCTTGTTTGAACTACTGTGCATAAGGATTATGATGTCTCTTAACTGTTATTAATATGGTTCATATTTATCTGATGTCTTCATCAGGTAAATGATTGGATCATCCTGAGTATATTCCACTACCCTGCTTCAATAGACTAGGATAGGGCACTACTTTAGGGGCTGTTAAAATGCCTTCCAACAGCATCGGAGCTCTTTGGCTATAGTTTCATGGCAACAACATTTCTGTTTTCACAATCATGGTGTTAAAGATCTTTTCAGACTGAGATCCCCACTTCTATCAAAGCATGGATTTGGTGATCCATTACATTCTTTTTAACAGAAGTACCTTACTCATATTTAGTTGTAATACATTTTGGATTGGTCCATAACTCAGAACTACTGATTGAACATTCATGGAATAGATATAGTTTATTAATTGTTTAGTCTTATGACCATATCAACAAAAGAAAAGAAAAAGCAAATACAGGATCTAATTCCAAGGTAAAATAGATAAAAAAGAACACAATAATAAAATAGATTTGCGGTAAATACAAAGAATCTATGTTCAGATACACATGTCATCATTACAGTTTACCCCAATCTGTTTGATATAATGGGTTCTTAGCTCAACTGCCTTAACTACAGATAATCCTTGAGATATGACCATAGTGGAACCTGCCTGTTACATTTGTATTAGCCGGGATGTCTGTTAAGCAAAATGTCCTCACTTAACGACCCAACCCCCTGCTGTCTTTGATGTAACCGTTAAACAAAGGTGAGGGTCATTAAACCGAGCACCGGGTGTCTTGGGTGGGGGAGGCCCAGGGTCGCCTGCCCTGGGTCTCCTAAGGTTGCCCAACCCCGAAGCATTCTATGCTCTGTTTCTTGTCCCTCAGAGTCCCCACAGTCCTTCATCTTCCTTCCCAGCTTACAAACCTCTAGCTGCTTTCCTACCCAGCAAACAAGGGGAGATCAGACCATCTGGAGTTTGCAAACTCCAGCAAGCAAGGGGAGATCAGGCCAGTTGGCGTTTGCAAGCTCCAGCTGATTCATGTCCACTACAGCTGGCCTGATCTTCCTTGGATGGATGCAGGTACCCAAGGGGATGGGGTAGGTGAGTGAACGCTGCAGCATCCCTGCAGTTGGTCATAAGGGTGGATGACTGCAGGGGTGCTGCAGCCACCGTAACTTTGAAACTGGGCCATAAGTAGCTTTGGGGGAGTCTGTCTTTGAACTTTGAACAGAAAAATACATACAATATTTTTTTTTGAACGGTCACTAAGCAATTGATCATAAGTTGATGCCTATATATATAAATGTAGCAAATCTGCTTATGGTGTATATACATTAGAGCCCCGGAAGAAATAGGGTAATCTGTGACTCAAATCTCAGTGGGGTGTTCTTTCAAGTACAGATGTTAAGTATCTAAGCTTCATGGAACAGATGACTGAATTTCTAGAAAGGGTATTCTAATTCAGCTGAACTTATGTCATGGAAAACAAACATGAAAATAAATCACTGGCCAAAAATAATTTTGAATATCAAAGTCCCAAAGTGGTTGAGGAAAACCATATTAGACAAGTTTATTAAACTTTTTCTTGGTTGAATGTTTGAATGATATCTTGATTTAATGAGGATGAATGGTAATGAGTAGATATCTCTACTAAATGGTTTACTTAGTGGGGGGCTGCAAATTTTTTTAATAACACGTTCTCTGGCTGGGTAGGTGTGGCCGGTTGGTCATGTGACTGGGTCATCACACCTCCCGGCCACTTGCCTCAGAGGAAGAGGTAGGATTCATCTGGTTGGGGCTAATCCCAGCACTGGCTGGCCCTGCTCCTGCCTGTTTTTTGGCCTGTTTTTTAGCCGTTTTTCAGGCTATTTTTGGCCCCAAAATGGTCATAAACAGCTCCAAAAAATACCTGAAAAACAGCCTGAAAACGGCCCACAACCAGGCCATTTTTGGGCTGTTTTTCTGGCTGTTTTCAGGCCGTTTTTCAGGGCCATTTTCAGGCTATTCTTCAGGACATTTTCGGCCCATTTTTAGCCGGCAGAGTGCTGCAGAAAGCCATGTAGGGTGAAAATGAGGTGCAGGAGAGCCACACACAACCCGTTTTAGTGGCACCGTGGGCTGGTCCTTTGATATTTCCAGGCCAGCCCCTTGGGCCGAATTTAAGCACCCCACGGGCCGGATCTGGCCTGCGGGCCTTGCGTTTGACACCCCTGCTATAGATTAAAGTAATGGACACTTTTTACACTTGTGATCTTAAGTATCGGATGGATTACTTTCATTTCATTTCAATTTTGATTGACAGCATCTTACATACACCACATATGTAAATACTTGTCTAACAGAGGATGCTATTTTTAAGGATTGCTTTGAATATATATGCGAAATCTATATACTGATGGTGAAATAAAAATCAGTTTTTGCATAAATTGATAGTGCACTCAACTGTAGATGTAGAGATATGAATTAATGTTGAAATAAAAATCATAGTAATATACATTTAAAGGATGCTATTCCAAGAAATGCTTCAGTAAATGAACACCCCAGTTTCTGAGGTACCAACTCTAATACTTTAACAAATAAGATAAACTACAGATAAACACCATCAGGTAAATTGCTTTGCAATACAAGAAATACAAATCTCTGAAGCTACATTGCCAGTAGAAATGTTCTGTATCAGGGCTTCTCAACATTTAGGTTCCAGGAAGCGCATCTGGAATTTTGAAAGCATGTTATGTACAATCTCCCAAAACAATTGTCATTGTGGGCATGGTCAAAAATAAACCACTTAAGTCACTGTCACTCAGCATCCATCCATCCATCCATCCATCCATCCATCCATCATCTATCTAATTTCTTAACAACCTATCTACTTCAGAAAGGATTTTACTTTCTAAACGTATTTCTGGGCCCACTTATAGTCCCCAAGACAATACCTTTTCTCTCTCTCTCTCCCTTCCTTTATTGTTGTTGTTTTTTTGCTTTAGTCTGGAAAGAGATATTTTGGAAAAATTAGTATCAACGAAGATTATACATACTTTCCATTTAAAAATAGTTAATAGTGTCATCTCTGAAACCAAATATAATTTATCGAATTCTCTCATATCACGTTGTGAACCTGAAAAATAAAAATAAATATAAGCAGTGTTTAAGAATTCCTGATTGTCTTTAGCAATATTCTTTCTTCAGCAAGGTTTTAAAGAAAATGAAATACTATCAACTTCAGAGTATTCAGATCCTTTTCAATCTGGATTCTGGGAAGATATTAATTAACTCTTTAAAAATCTGAGCATGAAGTTTTCATTCCTGGTCTGTTAAGTCATATACTCATGTCTGTTTCATAAAGTGCCAAAATTAACCTTTACTGACTATTTTAGGCTGCTTGAGCCCACCCAGGTAGTAGTACCCAGTTGGGTCTATATTTTCACCTCTAAAATCTTGGAGTATTAAGATAATCTTTATTGTCATTTTTTCTTTGGGCACTCTGGCATACATTAAAAATGAAATTCTGTTGCCTACTCTCAAAACTGTACACGTACATAACACACATATATGTTATTTACATACCTATGTATATACCTACACCCCAACATATAAATACACATAAATATTAATCACTGTCCATCTTGTATACATAGCAGAAAGAAGAAGCTTGAGACTTCACAAGATCAATACTGTATGGAACAATGTGGTTGAATCTGGATGTTTTGCTTCAGATACCACAAAGCCTCCTCTCAGAAGGTAACAAGGATGTGAAGAGAATGTGTAGTGTCCCAGACAATCCTACAGACCCTGCTTAAGCATTGCTTATATGCTATATCCTGGATAGAATAGAATGAGTTGCGAATAATCTTTTCTGCAATCCTCACCACTCTTTGCACCGCCTTCCTGTCTGAAGCAAACCAGACAGTAATGCAATATGACAGGATGCTCTCAATTGTCCCTC
>JANHFL010004994.1:124918-172615 GCA_032468155.1 Oxyrhabdium leporinum
TGTTTTTCTGGCTGTTTTCAGGCCGTTTTTCAGGGCACATTTGACCTGGAAAACGACCCAAAAAATGCCCCCAAAACAGCCTGAAAACAGCCCGAAAAACAGCCTGAAAATGGCCCAAAACCCAGGCTGTTTTTGGGCTGTTTTCAGGCTGTTTTTCAGGCTGTTTTCTGGCCCCAGAAAACGCCTTGAATAACATCCCAAAAACACCCCCCAAAATGGGCGGGGGCCAGCCTGTGGTGGTATTTACCGGTTCACTGCACTGCGCCTAATCTTAACTACTGGTTCGTGAGAACCGGTGTGAACTGGCAGCAGCCCACCTCTGGGTTTACTATATACCCATGGTTGAACTCTCTTTTAGCAATGCCTATTTTGTTTCTAATGAAATTACATCTATCTTTATTTGCTAAGTACTGATTTGTATAATCGTATACCGGAATATAAAACGCTGTGAAATATAAAACACACCTAGCTTTTGGGAAGGAAAACAAGAAAAAAAAATCTGCCTCTGCCTCCCAGCAATTTGCCTTCTTGCAGCAAACAGCCAACAGCCTGGTCAGCTTCAGCACAGCCTGATTAGCACAAGCAGCTGATTGTCGGTTGGATCGGCCTCCTGACAATCAGCTGTTTCAGGTTGCAGGGATTGCCATTGCCTGTTGCCGCATCCGCTCACCCCATTTTTGGTCTCCACATCCCATTTTCAGCCTCTGCATGCCCCCATTTTCAGCTTCCCTTTGCCCCATTTTTGGTCCGTTCGGGACGGCAGGGATCAGAACGGGCAGAAAATGGGGTGTTCAAAGGCTGAAAACAGGGCACGCAGAGGCCAAAAGTGGGATGCGGACGCGAAAATGAGGTGTGCGGATGCCGAAAATGAGGTGTGCGGAGGTGGCAATAGGCTATGACAATCCCTGTAGCCTGAAACAGCTAATCGTCAGGAGGCAGATCCAACCGACAATCAACTGATTGTGCTAATCAGGCTGTGCTGAAGCTGACCAGGCTGTTTTGCTGTTTGTTGCAAGGAGGCAAATTGCTGGGAGGCAGAGGCTGAAGAGTGGGAGCTGGCAGGTGGGAGGAGCTTCGACAACATTAGTTGTATAAAACGCACAGACATTTCCACCCACTTTTGGGGGTGAAAAAAGTGTGTCTTATACACTGAAAAATACGGTACCTCTTCAGTAGGCCTTACTATTCCTTTGGTACAAAGTGCTTTTCCTCCTATTATAGGCTTTGGCACAATCAACAAATTCATTTTATATGTATTAAAACATCTATTTCTCATCTTCGCATTTGAGAAACTACAAGGGAGATTTATTTTAAAAAATAGAGTGTTTTGACAGCATGAATAGATGAACAATAATATAAATCGGCAGCAAAACGTGGACATGAATAATACATAAAAATCAACTAGCCAAACCCACAAAAAAGGCAGGATTAATTAAATGTGATGAAATAAACTTTTTGGTATCAAGACACCAGCGACTTCTGAGAGATCCTCACATTGAGGCTACCACCTTTAATAAGGCCCTGATATCTTAATTACTACAAGTTCAGCTCCACAAAATCAGGAAGTGGAAGCAGTGTTTATGGAGTTGAAGAGGGCACAGAGTGTTGCCTATTCCCAATTTTTGTCTTTGTGCATTCAAAAAAATACATGAATAAAAAGATGTCTTCATTTTTCATGGTGCTTCCTAAGTTTTGAGTTCTATACATGGCAGTGTCTAGGTAGTCCCTATTTCTCTGTATGTAGAAAATGCAGACTGTAACAAGGAAATGGACTTTCTTTCCAAAGGCATCATGTGCCAGCTAAGCCTTATTGCATCAGATTCTTTCCTGTAAAAGGAGGGAGGATTCGTGGTTGATTCCTAAGTATTCAGAAGTATATGAGATATTGAGGATTAAAGATTACAGCCAAATAAATGAGTGGTATGTGCATTCTAGTGATACAGTCTTAATTTGATTGTGTCATATGAAGTAACATTAGGTGTCAAGTAACTGAAAACCAGCTTGGCCATTTTATTATAGGAATTTTTTTTGAGCCAAATAGTTCTCTTTGGTCAATATTTACTAACAAAATTGCACCCTACGGATGATGAACCGAAGAGTAACCCAAATCTGACAGAAGAGTATTGTCTTAAAAAATATTTAACCATCCATCCATCCATCCATCCATCTTACTTACGTACCACTACCCTCCTGGAAGATTGTAACATTTAGGTACACTGCAAACCAGAAGCATTAAATAGTGTAAGTATAATTGAAATGTCAATAAGCAAATGATAATATAGTAATAAAGCCAAAGCTTTCTGCTGTGCCTCCTTTGGCAATATTCATAGAAGTTGAAAAGCTCTAACAGCTCAATGTTGATTCTCTTCTGAACATCATAGGGAAACACACTATGCTTTGGAGACAAAGCTATTACAAAGTTAAAAGGATGGAACCATAACTGAAAAACTGTGGACCTCCCTCCTGCCAGCTGATCTGGAGGATTCTTGCCAACCCTGTTCAAGATGTATAGACAATATGGTTAGGTTTCATCTGAAGGAAACTGTCTTGGAGATACCTTGGGTTGTGGATCAAATCAGCACTTTGAATTTTCAACTCAGAAGACTCCTCTAAACCTAGAGTCTCAAATAGGACGGGATTGAAGCAGAACTTTTAAAGCAAAGAGGAGATCCCTCATATAGATGTAGCATAGGAAAAGCAATTTAAAGGTAAACACTACATTCATAGAAGGACTGGAGTTGGATTCAGGGACACTGGGAAGACAGTAGATAGAGACCAAAGGAAAATAAGTAATATAAGAGTCCACGAGGAGAGAAATGCCATCAGAGATATTTCAAGACAAAGCTGATGAGACTCAGTAGTTGGAGGGGAAAGGCTACTCATTTTCCTAAAGAATGCCATGACAAAATCTAGTAAGTATAACCTAGAACCTCGGGAAATGGCAGCAACCACTTGAGTCAAGTCAGGATTATTTTTACTATTTTGCCATGAAGACTACAATCATGAAACCAAGTTAAGCAGAAGCTTGCTTTTTGGGATGGTCTGTGTAGCTATAATATATGTAAATGTCTCTTTCAAGCACAGAGTCCCTTGAGTTTAGCTTCTTGTTTACATTTTACACTAACTATTTTACTCATTGCTTATTGTTTCTTTGTGAGCTTTAGATTAAAGTTATCCCTTGTATCATTGCCTTAAAATATTTTGCTTAGTGTTAATAGGATCTCGGAGTTAAACATCCAGATGGAAGTAAAATTAGAAAGTGGAACTTCCTTGCCCTTTCGCTGTTGGAGATTGACCGAAGCATCGGTGGGAAACGGGGAAGTTCCCCTTGCGAGGGGCTCATAAAGCTGCAGGTGTGGGGATGCTGTTATTTAGTCTGCCGCCACGGAATGTGATGACTTCTTTTAGTTTTGAAAAGTGAGCTACAGTAATTAGTCCATTATGACTCTCTTACCCTGAGTAGGGTGGAGGGGGCAGCCCACCCTCAGATACTTCTGATTTTCACATCCTGAATTTTATGGACCCACATTATTGAGGGCATGGCATTATGTTAGTAGTGGGGTGTGTGCTGAGGAAGGAAAATGCAGAGATCCCTCTCAATCAGTCAGCATTACTATGACAACTGAATGCTATTTGAGCAGTATGCAATTTGATCGAATTGAGAAAGTTTCTAAAGGTGTGAGCACAAAGTGAGTTGTAGTTTTGCTTGAACTGTCCCTGCCGTTTGCCCATTTTATTGCATGCTTATCGCCTCTTTCCCTCCCGCTTTTGAAATTGATTTCCTTTCCTTTCTTTTCTCTATTCAGCACCTAAATGCTGAATGTTCGATATTTCATTTGAGGCTTGCTAATCGCATTACTGCCCTTGACGTTTTACAGATATCATATTATGGGCCCAAATTTGGCAAATTATTAGTCCTGTAATGTATAGCTTGTCAAAGGTATTTAAGACACTAAGAGCCCAGGGCTTATCACAGTAAGCAGAGTGTGCTTGTTGAGCTTTTGAAATGCAGAGACCCTTATAAAAGACACTGGGTGATTCTCTCTCTTTTTAGCATATAAAAAAGCTTTAGCATGAAAGAAAGAAAACAAGGAAGAAAATGTCATCCATCTATCAGGGTTTTACAGGGTTGATAATAAGGAAAATTGTTTTCTGTGGGTTTTGTTGGAAACAGAAGGAAGCTTTAAAAAGATTTCACTGACTGTCTAGGAACAAGGAACATCTGTTTTGAAGGCTATAACAATCGTTTTATTATTGTCCTGTGGGGGAAAAAAACTAGGTAGCCATCAACCTGTATTATGCCCTTAGTTATGAAGGGATGAGATTAGTTTGATTAGTTTTGTTGGGTATCCTTTGCTATGGTTTGTATTATCTCCTCCTAGAAACCTCAGGCCATGATTGATAAGTTCTTCAGAAACATTGACTCCTGAGAAAACTCAGACTAGAATCTTGTTTGACGGTTGAATTTGGTTTCTTTTTCGCGATACCCTGGGGACATGTAGTTGAAAGCATTCTGATACACATAGAGTGTGAGACTAAATAATCTTTGTTGGTTTAAAGCATCTGTTTTAGACAGGTCCCCTTTCTTGATTTAATGAATTTACGTGATAAGGTCTGCTTACTGAGATGCTGTGGCTTTAACATGATAATGTCTATTTACTGAGGTGCTGTGGCTTTAACTTGCCAGTGGGCCCCTAGGAATAAAACAGCTTTGATTTTAAGCCAGATTGAACAGAGCTAACTTGGCTACTGGCCAGTCCAGAGGGTAAAGGTTTCAAAGTAAGAAGAACCAACATTGCTAAGTGAGGTATACTTTTTTTTTCCTAACTAAAAGAAGACTGAGACAGACAACTTCTATGTAAACTGTATCCCTCAACAGTTTAGCAAAATAGTTTCTAGAACTACTTGAATGTTAAAAGATTGGGACATTCTCCTTGATACGTATTTCACTTGCTCCATTTAACTCAAGAGTAGAGAATGAGGTAGATGAGCCAGGATCACCCTTTGCACTCACCATTGTGATGCTAACAAGCTGTAGGGTTCGTAAACATTTCCCCCCTCTCTTTGTAGCTTTACTGAGGAGGGGGGCAATTCACTCCCTGCTGGCAGTAGAATGGATATCATGGCCCTTATTATGGAGTTAGACAAGCAGAGCCCAACCGCAGAGAACTGTCAGTCCCACTTCTTGGTGACAAAAACAAGCCATAAATAAGCAAATGCTTCACAGGAAGGGAAGGGGTGGGGATGCGTGCATGTAGGGGGAGAAGAAGGGACTGGAATCTGTTTGATAATATTTTTTCTTCTAAGAATCTGTGTGTATATAACATGAAAATAGTTGCATCCATTTATTATTTGCCTTTGCAGTCACCAGGAGCTGAGCCCAACTTGATGCTGTGTCACCTAAATATATCCTATCTTTCCTTTGAGATCTTGGGGAAATTTATATTGTCCAGACATTCTTGCTCAACCTGATCTACCTCACAAGGTTATTATGGTGACAATAATATTAAAGATATCTGAGCTATAGTAGGGATCTGAACCTGCATCTCTCCTGTACAGGTCCAACACCTTAGACAGTATATTCCACAATTGTATCCATTTGAAATGTTTCTGTAATTCCAAGAATTATATAAACGTTGGAATATTTGAGGAGGTTTGACTATACATTTTTGCTTTCAATGCAAATCGGTTTAGTGCCACTAAACATGTGTACTACAGATGCTGGAAAACTGCAAATATGCTAGTTTTAAAGAAATTTATATTTTTATAAATATTTTATGTTTCAGATGTGCAGAAATATATGTATCTTTGTATTTGTTTGTGTGCAGCTATAGCATATCCACATACGCACAATTGAGACTACAGGTAAACTTTGCTTACTAACTGCATTGTTCACTAACCATTTGAGGTTACAATGGTGTAAAAATGCAGGTTTGTGACCAGTCTTTGCATTTACAACCAGAGCAGCATCTTCACAGTCACATGATCTCCATTCAAGCACTTTGTAACTGGCACATATATACAGTCAATACAATGTCCCATGGTCACGTGATCATTGTGTGCTTCCAAACCAGCTCGCAACAAGTAGAGTTAATGGAGAATCTGGAAGTAAAATTGCAACCTGAAGTTACATGATGTTTTGTTTAATGAACATGGTGACTTGCTTAATGGCTGAATGGAAAGTAGCATCATATGTCCCTCATGGTCATGTCATTTTCTGCTTAGCATCTGTGGTACTAACTCTGGTGACAGAATTGCCAATTCCAGTTATGGGTGCTCAGTGAAGACTACCTGTGTACAGTAAATACTATTTAGCAGCAACTGTAAAAAGGTTGCAGAAGTTTGCCGTGTGACAAATATTAAAATAGTGAGCTGTGTAACCATTGGAATCTTACAGATCAACTTTTATAAGTTGACGGCATAGAAAGTTCCTCCAATGATACACCGAAGAATAAAACCTTAAAAGAGTTTTATAAGTCCCTATTCTGATTTGCACTGTTCACATGTTATTCATAGTTATTTCATGTCAGCTGATGCATAACATTCTTCGAAAGAAGATAAAACAATACCATTGCCTAGATATAGAAATAGTGGCAAAACAAGTTACTAGAACCCATTTGGATATTTGGACTTAAAATAGTCATTTTGTCACTCATCAGAAGGCTTCTGATTTCTTATCTTCTCTCCAAAGTACCTGCTGTAACATACAGTCCCTACTTTGAAAACATTGGGAAGAAATTTTATTACAAAAAACTTCATTATCTCAGAATAAATTGAGTGGTTCTTGAATCTTACACTCATAACTTCTTATTTCAGTGTGAAGGGCACAGAAATGAATCATACTGCTTGATTAGCCCACTGTAAAGAACAAGATTGAGTGGGATTTGCTTGATAGAAAGAGAAATTTCACAATATTGGCAGTTGTGCTCCACAATATTTTTGATGGTTGCAGGGAAAAAACATTTCAACTTATGAACTGAAGTTTTGACATATTGTCGTATCTGTACTGCAGAAATTCAGAACATTGCTACTGTAGATGACAATAAAGAGATACAGAAATTGCTAGCTTTTTTGTTGACATCTAATGGTTGTCTGGATCTTGACAGCCCAGGTCTAATAGAACAGTGAAAAATTACTATTAATTAAACTGTTAATGAAACTGGTGCACTTTCATCAATATGTGGAAGTTCCATTTGAGTCATATTAGAAGGAAGAAAGTGATCAAGGGAACCTATGATCCAAGGATTTAGTAAGTTATAAATCAAAAGGGTTAATGAGAAAGTTACTGGTTGTATTTCACACTTCATGTAAACGTTTTCTTTCTTAGTTTGCATTAGATCTGTGCTGTTTCAAAGAGAATATGAATGGAATAGAATATGTGGGATGACTAATTGTGAACAAATCTACATCTAGATAACATCTGGAGGATTGCAGTTGAGAAAAGGTACTATGTGCTTGAAAAGAATGCAGTGACTTCTTTGATTTTGATACCAAGAGTGGCATGTCCCTTAGATATTTTATGGCACCTCCTGACCTCAGTGTTATTATTAGCATTCTTAAACTTATGAAGCATTTTTAATTACTTTCAAAATATAAGTATATTAAAAATAAACAATTTTACTCTGTAAATTTGCTTTTTTCTCTGGATTTCTGAAGGCAACTTCTTATTCAAGTTGTAGTGTAGAGGTTATAACTGTGGTTCTGCAGATATTGAAATCCAGTTTGTGTCAATCTTATTATGAACAAGAAGGAGAGATGAGGGGTGTGGAAGTTCAGGAATACCTGGAAAAAACTTCCATTTCTGTTTGAAGCCTTTATTTTTTTACTAAAATATATATGTTAGAATTGTACAGACTTAGGACCCATCGTGTCAGGTTATTGCTTTTGAAGCTGTTGGTCTTAACTGTCACTAAATGAGAATTAAGGGTGGAATTTTCTACAGCAGCGGTCCCCAACCTTTTTGACACCAGGGACCAGTTTTTTCACGGACTGCGGGTGGTGGAGGAGGAGCAGCATGTAATCTAGATCCCTCGCATGTGCAGTTTACTGTAGGGTTTGTGCTTCTATGAGAATCTAATACTTGATTATCTGAGGTGGAGTTGAGGGGGTGATGCTAGCGCTGGGGAGTGGTTGCAAATACAGATGAAGATTTGCTTGCTCGCCTGCTGCTCACCTCCAGCTGTGTGGCTCAGTTCCTAACAAACCACTGGTACCAGTCTATGGCCCTGGAGTTGTGGACCCCTGGTCTACAGACCTTTATTTCCTTGACATCTGAAGTCCATTTGAAATAAAAAGTCTGTCAAGTAAAAACCATTGTGTGTAAGACACATAGCAGACAATAGGGCTAAAGTCTGATCTTTCCTAATTCTAAGCCTTTTTTGGGAGGGTTGTAATGTATCTTTTTATTCAGGGCCTCTATTTCTCACTTATAATGAACCCCATTCCCCCACCTCATTTACATATTCTCCACAAGGGAATTCTTTCCACGTAAGGGTTTTATATAGCATCCACCAGCATTGAATCCAAGTGGATTAATTAATTCATGTCTATAAAAAGCTTGTTAAGTGCTATAGCGATGATTATGTTTTGGAGTGCTGATGTTTTGTAGCTTCTGGATTCAGCATTAAAACTAGTGCACAGTTTTAAAAGAAGACACAGTTTGAAACAAGACAAAACACTTTTGCTCCAGGCTGTTAGGCATCCAAATAGGGCCCATACTAGGAAGGGCTTCAAACTTTGTTGCTCTATAAAAACTGAAGTTTTGCTTCTTTTCTTGCTCTTTTTTTGTTTTGTTTGGCCTGGAGTGGTTGTGCTCCTCTCTTCTCCCAGCAGCTGCTCAGGATGCAATATTTTCCCCTCACGCACTCTCTCCCTTATGAAATGGCGCGTTGGTAAGTGCTACTTAAGAAAACACATGTTCTCCCCCTTGAAAGCAGCTCCCCCCCCACCAACACCTTTCTTTATTCGACCCAAACCTCACCAAAGGGAATTTGCAACAACTGTGGTGATAAATCCGCCCGCAGATAATTGGCAAGAAAACAACACTTGTGCAGTATATAACGTTTTATGGTTGTTTCATGTACTTTATTATAATACTAATGAGCAGTTATATATCAGGAGCTAACTGCATGCCGGATTAGCTTGTTAGCATGATATGAAATGGCAGAGCAAATAGTCTGGGCCTCTCGTCTGCCTGCATGCTCTTCCCTCCACCTCTGCTTGCAGTCCCATTTGCACTGAGTAATTAGTATGCAAATTACAGCCCAGGACCACACAAGTTCTAGTATATTACAAGGGCTTTATTATACTCTTGTGAGTGGATGATGGAAATGGCCCATGGCAGTGTTTATCTCACTACCTCTCTCTCTCACACACACACACTCTCATACATGCAGTAGCCAAGAATAAACACAGATTGTTCAGTCCCCATCACGTTATGGCTCCCCGAAGATCCTACCAGCTTGGCTTTGCCTCAGTAGTGGGATCCTGTGCCATATCAATGATGATCATGGTGATAATGTTGATAGTGGTAGCTCAAATGATGATGGTGTCAAGGTAGTGAATGTTATTATGTGAGTTGCCTTGCTTCTGTCTTCAGAGTAGTAGTACCTAGGAAAATTGAGGCATGATTCTTCTGATATGAACATTTTTTTCCCCGCAGTCTCACATGTTATAACTGGATTCTTCTTTAAACTAGCCTTTCCCAACATGGCAAAATGTTAAACTGCAACTACCATCCTGGTTGCGAGTTCTGGTGGGTCAAATTTATTGGGATTCCACATTGGGAATTTACACTCTACTATATTTTATGGCATCAAGGATGCCGAGACCATAGAAATTTTACCTCCTCACAATTAATATCATTGTTTTTCTGTACAACTGTTTGTTGTGGCAGCTGGCAACACACAAAGGCTTTCAAAAACTTTGGCTTGTCGTGTATCCCAGAAGTGCTGTCTGGTTTGTGAATCCATCTTGCCAAACTTAGGAAGGTTTCTTAAGAGTTCCGATTTCAGATAGCATGCAACTCTGGCACTGAACAAAGACAAATGAAATGGAAAAACTTGTTGGGTAAAGGATGATGAAACAAGAGAAAAACTTAGAAATAGTGGTGGTGGTGGTGGTGGGCAAAATCGATAAAATCGATAGTTTCCCATTAGTACTGAAAGGTTCTTGAAAGTATTAAAACATTTCATTTTATGTTTTAGAAAGATAGGACCATTTTTGATAGTGAAATCCAAGATCCTAAAGAGCTGTAAAGATTTTGTCTTATCTAGAGAAACCATTCTGTCACAGACATACTGAATAATATTCTTACATGGAACTGTTTTTTGAGGTACACAAACTTTTTTCAGCTGCATCTATACTATTGCTTAAAGGTTTGCCAGCATTTCATTGTAGTGCTTTGGCATATTATACGACCCAAATAGTTCCTTTTGCTTCCTAAATAGGTTTCTCTTTTGCCTTATTACTTTAAAAGGCACATATTGAACTCCAGCCAATTCATTTTTAGAAAGGGAGCACAAATTCATTATCACTTTCAAAGGTTGTGTTTAAACCAGATGCATGGTATTTGAAAACAAAAATATTGGGGGGGGGGGGAATTGTGATTTGATGCAGTTTCTCTTATTGCATTTAGATTTTCAACATCCATGTGTATCCAACAAGACAACATGCTGTAGGACAGATTATCCTTGTAAAGAACAAATAACAACAGACATACTTTGTCCCTTGGCTTTGTTACATTCCTTTAAATGAGTTTTGAAAATCTTAGAAACCCACTGAAGAGCAAGCTAGAGAGCCACAAGTCCTCAGAAATACTGACTGCATTAATACTCAGCATAAAGTACATGCAGGGAAGGGGAAGAATCTGTATAGCCGGCAGTTTTCACAAAGCACTGAAGTACACCACACATCACCCTCTGACAGGTCCTGATGTTAGCTCCCAGAATGGATCACAGGAGACTCATTAGAAAAAACAAATATTATTACACACTGCGGTGATTTATGGGGAAAAATGAAAAAATTCATGTTGTTGCATCCTCACTTTCCTCTGTCTTCATGCAGGGAAATTATTTATTATGGCACCAGGCCTTTAGTGAGAAACAGGGAAGCTGTTGCTACCACAAACTGCCTGGCTTTTGGGTTTAATAAAGCACGTTCAGTTTCCAACCCCTTGCCCCTGTTATTGTTTTCCCAGTTTCCATTAAACATACCGTAAGACCTTTTTTTACAAGCCCTAAAAACTGATAGGATGTAGCAAACACTGGAATAACTTCTTAGACAAGCTGTGCTTCCCTTACAAGAACATTGCTACAGCTTAATTTCTGTATTTTTTTCGGAATTAGCTTGTACCCGAAGCTGTGATTTTAAATCCTTTCAGATATATGTTCATTACTTCCCTCTGTTTTTTAAAATACTTATGGGAATTTTATGCTCATACTCTCAAAATGCCAGTATGATTTGATCTACAGTAACATTAATGATCCTTACTGATAGAACAACATTAAATTACTCTGTAGTCCTCAAATCATTTTAAGCATATTTGTTATCCTAAAAATAGGCCTGATGCTTGATAATGAAAATCTTTTTATTATGTCTATCATATTTACTGTAATCATTCAGCAAAGTCAGGATGCTTATTGAAAAATTAAGTTATCTCTGCTTGTGGCTTACACTCTGTAGACACATCCGAGCTTCTCTGACAGAAAAATACTTCAGGAGAGGTAAGCACTAAGAATACAAAAAGTTGATTCTGTTTTCCCATATGCCTCTTTTTTATATGAAATTGAGTATTTGCTTTCTGTATGATTGAAGCCAATAGGCTTGAATCTGTGATAAATTAATAGAAATAGATTCACAGAAATAAAGTATATTGGGATTGTTTGCATCTTCCATGAAGCCTGTCCAGAAGGTGAGTGACTTTTCTTGAAGAATACAGTCTGGGGCATATAAGTTGCAGCTATTGCTCAAGAATGAAAGATGGAGATACTGGGCTGAAGTTGTGGAGTGGATCTCTGCTGCTTTAAGGTGATTCTCCCTCCTCCAGATGTTTCAGATGCTCAATCCTGCTTTGTGTAGGAAAGATTCCATGTCTTCTCAAATAAGTTTTGAGCAAACATGGGAAGGGGAGAACAAGGGACCAGGAAATTATCTGTGTAAGAACTTTTTTCTATTTACTAATTTTAAGAACAAGGCTTATTATATACTTGTGCTTTAGGCCAAGAGGTCCCCCATTACTGAGCTGCAGCCTAATTGCCACCAGGCCGTGTGAGTGGCTGGCTGATGCGTGCGCATGGCCCTACTTGCTCAAGCGTTGCCGTGGGCAATTGTGGTCCGACTCGTGCTAGTGTCATCGTGGGCGCTCATGGCCCCACTCGCAGGAGCATTGTCATGGGCACTTGCAGCCCCACTTATGTGAATGTTGCCGCAAGCATCACGGGCAATCTCACGCACAAGCACGTGCCTGCCCCTCCACAAAATCATCCCCCACTCCAGACCGCCAATTCGGAAAGGTTGGGGAACTTTGATTTAGGCAGTCAGTAGCATGGTAAAACTTTCTTCTTATGGAGGCATTTAGTAGATTTTTACAAAATTCTTTGTTATTATTTTTCTGAATTCTGCCTGAAAATGATAGCTCTAGAATAAATGGTCGCTAGTCATAGCATATTAGAATTGGAAGGGGCATTTAAGCTATTAAATACAATTTCTTGTTCAATGCAGCAATCCAAATTAAAGCCTCCAAGACAGATCTCTGTCTGCCTTTGTTTGAACATATCCAATGAAAGGAGAAGTCACCTCTTCTTTGCGTGACTACTGAATTCCTATTATTGCTAGGAACTTTTTAAAAATCATTTAATTGGAATCTTCCTTTTTGTAACTTATATTCATTGTTTTATGTACTGCACTCTGGAAGAAGAGATAACTGATTTTAATCTTCTATGTGACATTCTTTCAGCTTTTTGAAGAATGGTATTGTATCTCCCTCTGTCTTAAGGAACTAGTCTTAAGCTTCCTAGTTCCTTCAATCACTCTTACAGCTTTTCAATTCTAGTCATCTTTATTGCCCTTCTCTGGTCCTGTTTCAGTTGCTCTGAATCATTCTTAAATGTGATATCTAGAACTAGATGTATGCAGCTGGCTTCCAAACTATTGAGTCATGTCATGTTACTTTCATCCAAAAATTTATTTGGTCAGTCCAAATCTTAGAGTGAAATATGGCTGAATTAGGTCTGTGTGTGAAGCACTCTCACAGATAAATTGCAGTATATTAATTAATTAAATTGTAATTCTTAAGAATCATTGCATTTATAATGCTTGGCTGATTAGTTTAAACTATTCTAGAGTCAGAAAGTTCACTATCCAGACAACGGAAGTCTTTTGCTCCATGATTGTGCCAAAGGTGCTTTTTCTAAAAGGCAACCAGACTTTCTTGACAAATGAAGGCAAATATACATGTCCGAGGATAATGTTTCAGGATCCAATCTGAGTCGGTGACATAGAGAGAGAAGCTTCCAGAGGATGGGCTCCAGCAGGAGTCCGAAAGCTTGAAAGACTAAATCTCTGGTCCCGGTACCTGACTTAGATTGGATTCTAGGACTTTATTGTTTTTCCCCGAATTTGTTTATTTCTTTATTTTATGTGGCATACATTTCTCAGGGAGATCTACACTTTACCGAATAGTTCCGACAACCTGATTGTAAGTTAGTTTGGTTCACAACTGTGTGCATATTCACTATGTGTTACCAGGGTGGTTGGAATGACCTAGCTTGCACTATCTGGTTAGTAGAGTTTGGGTTGATGACATCTTCTGGGGCCCCTTCCACCGATCTTGCCTCATGTCCAGCACTGGCTCCTATTCACCTCATGCAGCTAGCCTTTCTGACCAAAATGATACCCATTTATTTACTTGCAATAATGCTTTGGAACTGCTTGGTGGTCAGAGCAGGAGATAGAGGCAAGTGACAGGAGCTTATTCGTCCAGTGGTGCTACTAGGGTTCGAACCACCAGAGGGTCAACGATTTCTGGTTAGCAGATCCAGTGTCCTTAAATGCTGCGCCACCATATCTCCCAGTTTTTTTCTTTGAAAATGTTTTGCTTCTCATCCAAGAAGCTTCTTCTGTTTCTTCTGAAGAAATCTGATGATGTTACCTAGTTTGGTTGTGGTTTTTTTGCATGCTTTTCATTACCCAAATTCAGAGAGCACCAATGACTCTTCACATTCCTTTCTCTAATATGTTCTCTCATACCTGGGCCTTTTGCGGATTACCTGAAGTGCAATATTTCTAGAAATATTGTTGTATTCATCCTGTTAAAATTCCTGTCCTACATAAAGTACAAAGAATGGTAGCTTGAAGAAATTTACTATTCCGTTTGTCTGCTGGTGTGGATAGTGGATCTTGGCTGCTTCTATAATGTATTATTATTCTTTTTATGTAGTTTGCAGTATTTATCTTAGTGTCTTTGTAAAGCATCTTGGGTAGTTAGAAGGGGGGAATTATAAAAGTAGAAATAGCTAGGTAAGGAGTTGTGTCAGGAGGATTATTCATTTTTTACTTATTAAGTTTATATTACTGTCCATCTTACTTGCAGGTAACTCTGAGCAGCATATACAATTAAAACAAAACTGAGCAATATAATTCATCCATTAAAACAGTTAAAAAATTAAAACTAATAGCAAAATACTAATTGCAAAATAGCAATCAAACAAATATCTCACGGCATTTCATAATTGCTAAGTTGAATGGCTATCTAACCTTTATGTAGTTAGCAGAAAATGCTATGACCGTTAACAGAAATAAAAGCTAAGTGAGGTAGCTTTAATAGAGATATATGTGTGTATGTACTTGTGTGTGTGTGTTTGTGTGGGAATAGTGGTTGTGAGAAATGCAGTGGATTGCTTCCATATTTTAAGGTTCACAAAGACACTTCAGTTTTGTCTCTTATTTATCAAGCAATCCACTATATTTACAACAGTGATTAAAATCTCATTAGCTTGCTTTCTTCAGGAGCAGTGTCTTTTGAATAAAATCTTCTTGTCCAAAGGCTAATTGTAGACATCAGTTTAAAAATGGAGTCTGATTTATTTCATAAATAAATTCACAACATCATAATCTCAACATGTGCAGTCTTTCTTCTTGCCAACCTCATCTTGATGTTTAGTTTTGAATATAAATGTACAACATAAATGTACAATGTACATTTCATAAATTATTATTAAATTATTAATATAGCTGTTTGAGGGCTACAGTATGTACTTTTGACAGTCTTCAAACTTCATCAGGTTACCGCCTTACATTTTTTAGAAGCTAAACAAAGAAAATATAAATATTTCATAATCAGATTATTTTGTAGTGCATGACAAGAACATTTCCACCCCTTTCACCATTTTATACAGAACTAATAGATTCCCCTCTTCCCTGCAAATTTTGTATTGCAGTTTAAGGTTATGCTTTTTTTCTTAAGCACATATCAAAACCTGAAATATTAATTTCTGTAAAATTCAAACCACAAATACAGATATCTGCTCACATTGATTTTCTATTTTTAACTGTTGAAAGAATTTGGAGAATTTCAGAAGTGAATGGTAAAAGTTGTAATGAGATAGCTATATTTAGAAATTTCCATCTTCCTGTTAAAAGGTGAGGTAAAGGTTCTCCCGCACATCTAGGCTATGAAGCAGATGATAAAAAAGGGAATTCTGTTGCATTTCTCGTATCTTAAGTGTTCCGTTATCATGTTCATTGTCAAAATAAAATAGTGGAAAAGTATTTTATCCTTTTTTAATTATAATTTTCTTGTGCTGCTTTTTTTTTAACACAAAGCTTACTCTTGCCCTTGGTGCATATACATCGGTACGTGTAACCTGTTTATGTGTGCACACGCACACATTTGCTGTGGGTTCATTTATTCTTCTTAGATTGTTTCTCCCCTGTGCATTGCATAGTGGCAACAGCAACACTGAAATAACATAAATAATCATAGTTTAATTTATAATAAATCTCGAGTTGTGGTTAATTAGAGTAACTACTACTCTCAGTCTTGCTCCACTGTCATTTATTTCTTCCAGGTTTCAGGGCCCTGTTGCTAAGGGTTCCTAGAGCTGTAGTGACATGCCAACCTTCCCCCCATCTCTTTGGGTGGCTAGGCTATCCCCCCTCTCCTTCTTGTTTTGGCCTGGCTCTTCCTTTGCTAAGCACCCTTGCATTGATGCAGTAAGCTTTCCGGAGCAATGGTTATCAGTTGGCCTTTTTACTCTTTGTACCAAACCCAAGTGCTCTCTTGTTCTACCCTTTCTTGGCTTTTCTGTTCCCCTCCCATGATGTGCAATTGTCTTTCAATGGAGCGTCCAGCAAAGGAAGGGTTAATGCCGAGTGACACCTGCAGCTTGGCGAGTACTTTTGACATGACAAGGAGGGGAGATTCTGGGAGGAGGGTGGCAGAGGGAGGGAGACTTGTTGGTGGCTTTATTATAAAGAACTCAGCGGGCCCTGAACTCCCATTGTCTAAGTAGCAAATAAATAAATAGGAGAAAGCAACTCTTCCCTGTGGTTCCACTGCAGGAGGTTAACAGCTGGGCATGACATGACAAATTGAACACTTTTCGGTAGAGATGGATCCTATCGGCTCCAAGCAGCAAAGGACAAGGAGGGAGTAAAGAAGAAGGGGCTTCACTAAGCGCTTGTTTAACTTTGAAAGGGATTTTCCTTTCTCATTGCAAAGCCTGGGATAATTCTTCTATTATAAAGTTTACCTCCTAAAGCAGCCTTTCTAATATCGGCCTGGACCACACAGACCCTTTTGGAAATGAAAAGATAGTTTGCTGTAAGCGAGAAGCACTATAAATTATTATAGTGTGTTTCTTGTGACCTGCTTGTTTTCTAGGGAATGAATGAGTTAGGAGCCATACTGGAGACCTTATGTGTAAAGTGGTCATTTCCAGCATTGGAAGAAATGTTGGGTAGAAAGTGATGCTAGCATTGCATTGCTATTTTGAAGGACAAGAGTTAAGTGCTCTAATTGCAGATTAAAACTTTCAAGATTTGTTGGAAACTTTGATTGATCTACAATACTGCTGATTAATGTTCATAAAAAAACATATTACACCACTTCCATGGTGTAAATCTTATGCCTGGTCCTTTCCTAACAATTTAAGTCTGGTTTTTAACCTCTGTATATTAAACATCTATTACAGTACTTCAATAGGAACCTTTCACAGTATTTCAGAGTATTGAAGTCATAGTTAGAGAACCTTCTCTGCATGCTTTGAAAGTGAGCTTATAGTAGAAAAAGAATCACACAGTGATGGTAGATTGCTCTTGAGTCATTTTAAATAAGAGAATGACTGGCATCAAGTCACTGTCCTTGTCTTACCAGAAGCTAAAATCTTTTTAATCTGTCTGTTAATTTTTTGTCTATATTTACTGGTAGTTGTTCCTGATTCCTTCTTTATATTTTGTTCCTAGTTTTAATCTGATAATATTGTCCAGAGTATTGTAATCGATCTAAAAGGCATAATACTGAATTGTGTAAATAAACAAAAGTAATCATTCTTCTCTTCCATTCTCATTTTCCCTCAGTAATGATTGTAATTTTGTTTTGTTCTTTTCTGCCTAATCACACTAAACTCTGGGAAGCTTGTCCTGACTTCCCAGAAGAGAACAGTAGAGGCGAAAAGGGATGTCAGGTTGCTGAGTGCCAGAGCAGGGAAAGAGAGCTCCAGACATTGAAGGTAGTTCTCGGCTTACAACCATTAATTTAGGCACCGTTCAAAGTTACAGTGGCACTGAAAAAAGTGACTTATGACTTTTTTCACACTTACGAACATTGCAGTATCCCCATGATCACGTGGTTAAAATTGGGATGCTTGGCAACTGATGGTTGCAGTGTCTTGGAGTCATGTAATCACCTTTTGCGATCTTCTAGCAAGCAAAGTCAACAGGGAAACCAGATTCACTTTATAACTATATTACTAAATTAACAACTGCAGCGATTCACTTAACAACTGTGGCAAGAGTGGTCATAAAATGGGGCAAAGCTGACTTAACACTTAACAACTGTTTCATTTAACAACAGAATTTTGGGGCTCAATTGTGCTTGTAAGTCGAGGACTACCTGTATTTGGTCTCCTTCCTTCTCAGTTTCATTTTTTTAACCTGTGATCACCAAGCCTAAGGCAATCTTTTGATATAGGCTGCAGATGATAGGGAGATGATGCAAAATAAGTGGAGTGATTTTTTCCCCCTGGTAATTCTTTTGGGGTGGCAGTGATTGTAGATATTTGAGTGAGGTTTTAGTTTCATAAAATACATTAAACCTCTTTTATAGCTTATAGTATGCTTTCTATCTCAGAATGGCAACAAACCAGATCGTTAATTTTTGATAATTTTGGTCAGAAATGGTTTGGTTCTTGATGACAGAAGAATGGTTTCAGAGCTAGAAGTTGTCCAGCTAGTTGTCACTCTATACATGTTTCATGGGATAATGTCTCCTAAGGCTAAAGATACGTTCTGAACTTAAGAATTAGTGCTGCCCTTTGCCTTGTACTGTAATTAATCTTCAGGAGAGCCTGGCTATAAATTATTTTAAAATCCCTGCATTAGTTTTTATAAGATCTTGCCCAATAACATCCCACCCTCTGGCAGAAAATAAATTCTCATATTAAATGAAATAGAATTTTCATGAAGTGCAATTTTTAGTCATAATTTTTTGAATAAAGTGTTAAGGAAGTGTTCACAGCATGGCTTCTAGAAATTTTTCCAATCCCTTTACTGGTGCATGGGGTGGGGGATCTAATCAGGATAGGTACATAGCCTTGGTTGGGCTACTGTAAAATACTCTGTGTGGGGCTGCCATTGAGATCATCCAGAAATTACAACAGATGAAGAATGAGGCAGCACCCACAATATTGGTTGCCTTTCAGTTTGCCCATGTCACATCACTGTTGCCTGAGGTGTATTAGCTCCCAGTTTTCTTCTGGGTACAATTCAAGGTGCTGATTATTATCTTTAGAACGCTATGTGACATGGGTCTAGTTTATTTCTGGGACTGCTTCTACCTGATACTTGTTTATCCCACCTTGGGCGGGCAGACTCAAGCTCTCTTCTCTGAAATATTGACATCTAATGGACCTCGTAAACATACCTTTTATGTGGCGGTCCTTATCCTGTGGCACATCCTCTGCCTGGCGAGTGGACTTTTAAGCCCTCTAGAAGGCCATTAAGACCTGGTTGTTTCTCCAGATTCTGGGGCAGAGTGAAGGGAGTCTACAAATAGTTGTAGGAACATCCCAAGGGGATGATTTAGGTGTCAGACTTTATATTTTATTTTTATGGTTTTTGTGGTTTTATTGCTGTGCTCTGAGATGGGCAGCTATACAAATGTTAGAAATAAATAAGTTGTCTCTGTCTATGTGTTTACATTAATGGCTCAGAGCAGAACGATCCCTGTATGTTTGTGTGTGTTTGTGTGTGTGTCTAATAAAGGTGAATATGTATATGTTGCATCTCTGTGTTTCATGTGCAAGGTGGTAATATGTGCTGCATGCTCTATGAACAGGAAGAAGGAGGGCTTAGAATGGAGGAGACAGCAGTATTCCAAGGCATTGACTATCTGCCTTACTCATACTGATGCAGTCAGGGAATTTTTTTTTAATCTGTAGCCCCTAATCCAATCCATTTTTAAAATTTGCTTTTTTTCCTGCCATATCAAATTTGATCCATTGTTGGAACCTTAAGACTATTGAAGGGCAAACTGACAGAATCATCTATTTCTAACATTTCAATAAGTTGGAAAGAATGACAAAGTAGGAAGAGCATGGCTTCTGGAATTCTTTCCAGTTCCTTAATAGCAGCTGCACCTATCTAGGTTAAATGGCCTCAAGGGAGACTTTTTGTTGCTGTTGTTCTCTATATCCTTTGACCAGTACATTTTCAAACTCACTGTTTTATTTGCCAACTTGTTCCCATACAACAAATTTGGTCTTATTCTGTCTGGCATCGAGAGAGTTATCTTGCTGCTGATCAACAGACAGACAAGAGTTTGCGCCCCCCCCCCCTTTTAAATCATTTATTTTCAACATTCCATTGTGTTGGGCATAATATTAAAATGCATTTCAGACTTGATGCTGAGAACATATTAGTGCAGCATATAAAAAGTTGTGGAGCTGCCACTTAACCATTACTGTACGTCAGCCTTCTACAAATGGATGTGCTAGATTTCAGTTTATCAAAGTGCTAGTCAGAAAGACCTTTGTTTGTTTTTTTTCTCAATCAAAGCAGTGTAAGAGAATATGGCCACTTTGCGCCACAGTGGCCAAATTTTTTTGAAGCTGGAGAGCATTATGCAGTAGAAGTCTGTCACACATGTTCTTAAGGAAAAGGAAGGCACTGCCCAGAAAGTGAAAAGGCTTAGTGGCCTTGGAACTGTGGCTGATTGATGTTCGTGGGAGGAAGGAATTGAAAACCAAGTGTGACAGTCAATGGAACAGGCGGTCATGATGGATGATTATAATCCTGAACAGGAATACTTTCACAGATCCTATTTGCAAATTCCTGATTCTCAGCGCCCATAACACAGTCTCTTCTTCTTACTGGATGAACTGAATAGAAGGATTTCATTTGTTTTGCTGGAACCTCTCTAAAGTTAATGATTTTTTTTACATCAGAGGTTTTAATTTCTATATTAAATCCACTTGGAAGGATTAAGAGGTTTCTCTTTTCCCATTTGTACTATGGAACCACTCCTTCTGTTGGGACCAGAATTGGTTCCATCTTCCAAAAAGGAATTCAAACCATTGTCTGCATGCATGAAATATTTATACCTTCACTAGGATATCTACACTTTAAAGCACAGGATCCATTTTGTGTTTCATATGTCTACTCTTTACTTATGGACATGATGGTGAGGCCACAGCCTGATTGAATTTGGAAGCCTTTGTTTACAGACATCTGGCTGGACAAGAGGCTATTTATTGAATTTTCCATGAAATGTTGCTCCCTTAATGCTATAAAGAGCAGGCTGTCCACATCAACAGGGAGCTTGTGTTAAGAGATCAGGTTACTCTAAGATGCATTGTGTTCCTGCCTCAACTGTGTCTTCTTGCTCAAATAAGTGTAAGTGCACATACATTGTTAGGTTATATGAAGAGATGCTGTTGCAGTAGGAAATTGTTCCTTGCCCATAGAAGATATAGGAGAAAAAAATGAACTATGTTCTGAAAGAGCAGTGAATATGAATAGCATGTAATGCATCTCAGAAGTCTACTTCTGTGTAGATGATAAACTTAGACTTGGGTTAGCTGAATTAGGGGTGTGTGTGTGTGTGTGTGCGTGCGCGTGTGTGTGCTTTCTCTCTGTCCCATATTGTGAAGCCTAATTGAGAAATTTCATCCTAAATTCTGGTTTTACCTAGTGGGAACTCAAGATGAAATGTTTTACATTCTGAGTGATTGCATCTCCTAAAGTAGAAGAACTGCTAGTCAGAGGTGATTTCTGGAAACTTCTGGGGGTGGGGGGGTTGAGCAGGGTCCTCTGCTTTGTTCAGGCTTGCGGTCATATTTGGAATTTTGTGAAACTGTCATAGGCAGGACCACTAAACAATTCCATATGACAAAACAAATCGCAGAATGGCTACCAAGAAATCTAGGGCACAAAGTTCAAATAATTAGCTCAAGAAATTGAGCAGGGAGCAAAAGTTGGGCTGAAGTTCCAACTTAACTATTTATTTGACCTAATAAAGCTCAGTATTCCAATTATTAATAAAAGAAATACTTCTAAATACATTTCCTCAAATTATTAGATAGATTATCTGTTTTCTTCAAATCATGACATAAATCTGTTCCTTTATATATACAGTTAAAATCCATATATATAATCCATTATATTTTGCAAATCCATATATATTATGTATTATGTAAATTAAATATTTTATTATGTAAATCCATATATAATCTTTTATATGTTTTAGATATAAAATCCATATAGATAATCCTTTGTCATCCAGCTCAGCCTCCACACTTTTTCCTCTCCTTCTCATCTCATCAGTGATCAATATGTATACTTTTTTTTACATGAATTGTCAGCTATTCACATGTGCAGACTGCAGTCTTTTCCCTTCTTTTTCTTACACGTGACTCTATTTATTATATCACTCAAATATGTGCAAACATATAATAGCAGATAATATGCCTAATTTTATCTTCACATACTGTATAGGTATTCCTGCACTTACAACCACAGTTGCGACGGGGATGCTTCAGTCACTAAGCATCTTGAGTCATCATGTGACCAAACCTGATTTTATGACCATTTTTACCATGGTTGTTAAGTGAATCACATAGTCACTCAGTGAATCTGGCTTCCCCAGCTGACTTTGTTTGCTGGAAGCTGGCTGGGAAGGTCACAAATTGGAATCATGTGAGTGCAAGATGCTGCAACTACTGTAAATGGAAGCTGGTAGCCAAACTCCTGAATTATGATCCAATGAACACGGGAGTAGTCATAACCCCAAGGATGGTTTGGGAGTAACTTTTTCTGACACCATCGTTACTTTGAACTGTCATTAAACAAAGTCAAGTTGTAAATCGAGGACTATCTGTATCTTCATCTTTCTCAGTTCCACTTTCCAAGCTTTCCCACTTGCTGCTTTCAACTTTTCTACAACTGATACAATTGTTATGCCTATACTGGGTGTTTTCAGCTTCATTTCATTATCACACACTGCTCTCCTCTTCATACTCCCTGACCTCAGATATTCTGAAACTTTCCCCTCCACCACCCTTTGCTCCTTCACCACTCTTAAGTACTAGTTGCTTACCATCTATTTTCCCCCGCTCAGCCCCACTTTTCATCTGGAAGAGTTGGGGTTACTGCAAACAACTTTAATTTTGTGTGTTTGTTTCTTTTTGATTTCTCAGAATACTTATGTACAGGTAGTCCTCAACTTGCAACCACAATTAAGCCCAAAATAAACAAGACATTTTATAAGTGAATTTTGCCATTTCTTGCCACTGTTGTTGAGTGAATCAGTGCAGTTGTTAAGTTAATAACACGGTACTTAAGTGAATCTGGCTCTCCCATTGACTTTGCTTGTCAGAAGGTCACAAAAGGTGATCACATGATCCTGGGACGTTGCAACCGTCATAAATATGAACTAGTTGAACAGATGCTGCAACCATCAAGTGAAAAACAGTCATAAGTCACTTTTTTTCAATGCTGTTGTAACCTCAAATGGTCACTAAATGAACTGTTGTAAGTTGAGGACTACCTGTACTTTCTGTGAAACTTCAAATAGCCCCCAAAATAATATGGGAAAATGTGAGATAGCAAAGCAACTCAAACTAGAAAGACCGGGTCTGCATTTTTGGAATGCTTCCAGCTGCCAGGCAAGTAGAAATGCTCTTTTAAAAAAGGGAACGAGGCTCTTTAGTAAGTAGATGAAATAAATAACCAGAGTATTACAATGGAGGTATTATAGAAATTATGATAAACAAACAAACAAATTGTGGGGGTTTTAAAAGAAGGCTAAATTCTTCAGAGTTACTTTTTGTGAGATGGGCGACTATACAAATTTGATTAAACTGTAAAAATTCTGAGAAATATAAATAATGGGGAATAATTTGTTTCACTTCACGGATTGATTTGGGAAATGTAAACTTGTAGGTTCTTTTCACAATAAAAACCGAACAAGATATTTCTTCCTTCCTGTTAGTAACGCAGAGCATGTAAAAAATGCAAGTACATCTTTTGACTTCTGATCCTCTTTAGCAGCAAAGCAAATATGAGTAGGTTATGTTATGACCAGAATAAGGCAAATCCAAGATGTTCTTTGTTATAGTTATCATTGCATGGGTTTCTTCTCTTTCTTGGGAAGATTAAATATATGTGCAGAAGTATCTTACAAGACTCAGGGCTGAAAGCGGCAGGGTTCCTAAGGTAAAATAAATGGAATTTGGAGAGTCCATGTGTTCACCATGTTATAAAAACAAATCCTGGACAAATAGAGCATACCAAGGCAAACAGAGGAGGAGCTTTTAAGGATAGAGAGAGGGGGATGATTCCTATATCGTAGTATTTCAGTGGGCCTTTCCCCTGCATTGATGTGGGCAGGAGGTCAGAAGAATTGTGGGATTGTTTTCTCAGACTTGATAGGTTTATTTATCTTTGGGCCAGGCTCCCATCTGGTCCAACATCAAACGGGAGCTGCGGCAAAGCCACCAGGAGAGAGAGCCTGCAAACATGCAGTTGGGAAAAGCATAGAAGTATTCCTTGAAATAAAAGTGGCTGTGTATGAAGGAAAAGCCTTAGGTTGAACTCCCAAGACTAACTATATAGGTCATAGCACCATTTTCCTGCTTTCTTAAGGCAGGCAAAATGAATAAGCTTGACATGACATTCTTCACATCCTCGTTTGGATATAGAAGAATTTTGAAAAGTAGACTTCCACTCATCTCTTGGGACGTGTTAAATGTTTCATCTGTTGAAACAGTGTAATGCTTGATAACGGTCAGTTCTGGGAAAGCTAATTTCTAAGGAAATCATAAAATGCTTTTGGGATAGAGCTGTAGACCAAAGACTAGCTGAAGGCAGTGATATGCCTAGCCTCTTCAATTCCAAAACAACTAATATAATTCCCAACAAAGCCATATCACATTCAAGCTCTTTTCAGTTACCTCCAACTTCAGACAGATGCAGACAACTTCTCAGATGCAGACAGCGGTTGCATCTGAGAAAACATTTAAACATTTAAAGAAGCATTTAAAGATTTAAAGAAACATTCCTTAGATTTTATAGTTTACAACTATCAAATTATCAACTATTATAATGTTGTCAGTTGGTGCTGTACAGATGTGCTGAGGGTGACAACTTCCAGACTATTAGAGATTGGTGCATCACGTGTATTTGTTCAAGTCATATCCCACCTTTTCTCTAGAAACAAACATTGCATACTTTAATTTCCCCTGTCTCAATCTAGCTTTTAAACACTGCCTCACACTGGAATTTACACAGTTGCTATAATTGTTAAGTCACATGCCATTTCTTGGAATAGTATGAATGTGCATGTGTTGAGCTTTCTGATTTAATTTCCTAGTATAAGTGGTGGAGACTTAGAATGGTTTATCATATTCTGTTTATCAGATAGGTAGATAGATAGATAATCCCATCTTTCCTCCAAGAGCTCAAAGTGTTGTAAACAGTACATTTTTCTTCAGTGTACTTACAGCAATAATACTGTGAGGTAGGTTGAACTAGAAAAGAAAGGCTGACCCGAAATCAAGTGAGTTTCCAGGACTGATGATGGACTTGAACATAAACTAATTCTATCTAGTTCAGTACTTCAACCACTATACCAGATATTAATTTATTTACATGTAAGTAAAGCATTTATATACCAAACACTGGATTCCGTAACAATAATATACAGAATTCAAACACATGTACACCAGAATTCCAGCTAAAAATATTCAGCCACGTCTCATTACTTTACTCATTTTACTCCGATCTATTATTTTCTCCCTTACTCTCATTTTCTCTGTGAGATTACTCATCTATTCATTCAGCTGATTAACCCATCTAAAAATTATCCATTAAAGGATAGATTTATTTTATTTATTGTCAAATCTGATTTATGTTAGAGTAAATCATAATGCTAGTTCACTTCAAATTACTTAGCCACAGACAGAACATTGTTTGCTACTTATGTGCAAAAATACCGGTGTTTTACCAGTATTAAATACATTTACTTTTTTATTACCAAAATCTGCTAATTTTTATGAGTTAAGATTTTAATACCCATTTTTTTCTTTTTTAAAAGAAATGTTCAGCTAGATCATGTGAGATTCTTGTCAGTCCTATTTTACATCACTAACTAGATGCTGAAACCAAATCTTTAGGCCTTGTAGATCATTGCTGAAGAACTTAATTTAAAAATAGGTGCAATTTCAAAAGACAAAACTCAGTTATCTTTTATAAACCAGGATGGAGGCTTTTTCTCCCCTTTGCCAATCAATAACAAGTTTGTGTAGTCAAAACTACTATGGCGTAAGCCATCTGAGCTTGCATCAAATCTGCTAGCAATACCTAGAATGAGAAGGCAGAAGCTGGCAGCTTAATTGTGATAGATCACTTGAATGAACAAGCAGTTGACCATATGTTAGAGAGAAGCAGCAGCTGGAGATTACCTTCCTCTTTTTTCTCTCTTCCTTCTTCATTCAAACCCTAGGTCCTGATAGGTGCAGTCCAGGGTGAAAGGGCAGGAGGTAAGCAGGAGACCATGAGAAAAAATAGCAGCTGGAAGAAGGAAATGCTCAGTTCCTGTTCTTTGGGTCATTGCTTAAAGCAGCTGAGTAAATCTCTTTTACATTTACCTTCTTCCAGCCACTCACCAATGACAGAACATTTGGATTGCTGACTAGGACTTCTAGCACTGGTTCAAGCAGCATTTCAGTGTTGAGTGGTTAAGCACAGCAGGGACAAAGAATCTATGAGAAGCAAGAAGATATATTTTTTTTTAAAAATGTGGCCAAATGAGAAGAATAAAGAAGAATATGAAGTTTGGTAAAAGAAATACACAAAGAGAATAAAAGATGGCACAAAAAGATATAAAAGGGGACATTAAGACAGTGTCAAATATTTTCAAAATAGATTTGAAACGGGAAAAAGAATAAGGGGGCTGTGAGACGATTGGGTGAGGGGGTGATAAAATGTGCTGAAAGAATAGAGAAATGACAAAGAATTTGAATGAACATTTTGCTTGTCTTTTTATTGCTGTGGACAGATGCCTATGCTTGAGCTGGCTTTTTTCAGGAGTGGATTCATACTGTGGCAAACAGAAACAAAAATGTGAAGAGTATACATTTTCTCACTTGACAGGTTAAAAATAAATAAATCACTTGGTCCAGACAGGACCCATCTGAGAGTTCTTAGAGAACTAAAAATGTGCAAGTACTGATATTTGATAGAAATATATAGTATCTCCTTTATGTCTGAGGTTTGGAAAATAACCAATATGACTGCAATTTTAAAAAGGGATCAAGTGGGGACTTGGGAAATTATAGGCCACTTAGCTTAATATCCATTTAGAATAAAATGATAGAAAATGTTGTGAAAGAGAAAATAATCAAATACAATCTCCAGGGGATCAGAGGTGGCTCCTTGCTTGATAACTGGTTAAGGAAAAGAACCAGAATTGGAATAAATGAATATGGTTCACAGTAGAGGAATATGCAGAACGAGTCTCTTCTCTGTGCATAGTAGTTTTTAATTTGTTTATAAAAGATTGGGACTTATGCTGATTAGTGAAATGGTCTGATTTGTTGATACCAAATTGTTCAGGTAAATAAATATAGAATGTAACTAGAGAGAGCTCCCAAAATACTCCTAACGCTGACTGGAACCTCTAGCACACAAATGAAGTTCATTGAAAAGCTGTGTAAAATGTTGTGCATTAACACACACACACACCATGTATATATTGTGTGGAAAAAGAGGAAGGATTATATACCCATCATTGAACTCCTATGTAAAAATGATACATTTCTTCAAGATAATTGGAAAGAAAGCCTAGCACCTGAAGGCAGAACAAGAAGCAATGGATGGAAACTAATTAAGGAGAGAACCAACCCAGAAGTAAGAAGAAATTTCCTGGCAGTTAGAACAATTAATCACTGTTGCTTCCAAAAGCTGTGGATGGTCTAACACTGGAGGTTTTTAAGAAGAGATTGGACAGCTATTTGTTTGAAATGATATAGGGTTTCCTGCTTGAGCAGGGGATTGGACTAGAAGACCTCCAAGGTCCCTTCCAGCTCTATTATTCTTTAGGTCTGTGAGCTCTACGGTTCAGGTGTGTGGAAAAATTAATTCCCCATGGCTCTGCCAAGCATTGTTTCTTTGCATAATTCAGGACTGTCAAGGCCATGTACAAGACCTTCTACAATTGGGAACAGATGGAGAAGAAAATAAGTATTGTTCATAGGAACTAGAGGAGGACATTTGACTACAATAGAAGGAAAGGTTCCAGAAAATGTTCAATCCTGAGCTGATGCTAGTTTCCAATCACCCCCACTTCCAAGTAATTCCTTTTAAATCTGATCCTTTGTTTTAAAGGCCTGCCTAGCCCTTCTAGCAGCTGCAAACAACAATTTCTAAATAATCTTAACCCCAACTTCATTGCTGCTGCAGAACATCAGACCCACCAATTCTGTCCTTTTGCATGCTGTGTGTCATCAGTTTTGAACCTTTGATTTGCACAGCCATTTTTTCCTTGTTATCTACACATGATGCCCGGTCTGCTCAGCAAGGCTGTTTTATGGGGCATATGCTGTCAGTCAGTGCTTTAGCTCTTTGATAAACATATGTGCCATAGTGGAGAGGGGAAATAAGGCAGAGACAGCTGCAAAATACTACCTAGTTCTCCCCCCCCCCAAAAAAAAGAATCATTTGCAAAAAAATGGTAATTTTATATCATTCACATGATGTGAATTCATTAATGATACATATTATGGCAGATAGAACTTTGCATATTGTCTTGAACCATTATGTTTCTTTTTGTGAACTTCAAGTCTTAGTCTTTTTCTGCTTTTCAACTTTGATTACACCAACAATTAGCCCAAGAACCCTGGAAAGGCATCACTTTTGATTGGGGGTAGTGATGAATATGTTTGGTAAATCTATGAGTGCCTCACTAATTACACCCTCCTAAACTGATACTTTCTTCATTCTATTATATGCAAGGTCCTACTGATCATATGCCTTTGCTCCAGTTCCTCATTTCTCTGTTCAGCAAGTTAAAATGTTTAGTGTGAAGAAAATATGTTTTCTTGTACAACCAACACTCTTTAATAACTATTTAGATGACCCTGATGTGAGCCACATGTGACCTTTTCAAAAGAAGCAAGTTTACCTTACATTCATAAAAATATTAAAACAGTTGTGCACTGATTCTAGATGATATGTAGTAAAAGGTTCTTCAATATTTGATTTCAATGATGTTCAACCCATGAACATTGTCAATAAACTTTATGCAAAATATCCTATTAGAAATCAGCGATCTGATGTGTCTGTTTCCTTTGTTGCATCAATTATAAAGCTAGATTTCCATTAACTTACAGATGTAAGCATATTTCTCAGTCCATAGGAAAACTGAAACAATATTTGTTGAAGATCTTGCTTATTAATTTTTTAAAAAATTCCATCAGTTTAATTTTTTAATGTATATGATAATTGTTTCTCATTTTTATATTCCCCATTTCATTTAAGAATCTCAAAATAATAAATATAGAAGTCCCAGTAAATTTTCCATCCAGAAATTAAACTAAATGTCATCAGATTTAGAGCATGTGCAGTTTGTTTCCTGGGTGAAGATTTAATAATAGATTTTCTCTTCAAAAACCTGTTCAATGGAGGGGATATTGTAGGAGACGGGGTAGCAGAACCTGGGGGCAGAGTTCAAAGAGGGATCAGCCTAGAATTCCTAAGTAGTCACAAGCAGACTAAGTCCAACCTCACCCCCTTTGAATTCTGTTGACCCTTATCTATTCTGTTGACCAAGAAGGTGCTAAGCGTTAATTGAGAAGATCCCTGGGCATAGGCTTTTTAGCAATAAATCAGTTTAACTGGACCTTCACAATGTGGATCTGGTCTTTTGCACCTGACAGATATTCAACATCCTGATTTGTGTACTTTCCAAATCCTGTATGTATCTACTGTATCTACTGTAGAAAGTTGCAATTTTTAGTTACAACTTTCAAGAATATACTGAAAGCCTTACAAGTCCTGTAAGAAAGAACTATGAATCATGTCATTTATCTCTGTGTAATCACATTGAACTGGGTTGGTTCTCCGTATATTATCTACAAAACAAAAGGTGTACTAAACATTTATAAATATTTAATTCCACAATTGAGCTTTGTGAAAAAAGAATAACTCTTCCTTATCATACCTGTGTCTTTTGAAATATTACTATTATTTATTGTGGCACTTCTATAACAAAAGGAAGTAGTGTACATGAGAGGGCAAGGGATGCAATTTTGTGTGCTTTGCAATAGAAACTTATGAAAAGGCTGTTATAAAATGGTGAATTCTCACAGCTCATGCTTTCCAGTAGGATGTAACTTGTATTTAAGATACCATATGCATGCATGTGCCATTACGGCTAATGGAATTCCTAGGAAAAATAAGCTTATATTTCAACCCATCATAATTTAGGAAGGAAACAACTGCCTAATTTTTGTAATGGATATAATATGTGGTTATACATTTTTAAAGACAACAGTGTTTCTTAGTAAAAATTAATCCAAAACAAAAAGGTAATGAAATAGGGAGAAAGAAAAAAAAAGAATACATTTTTCTAAAAATTGTATAGTGCTGAGTAATTGAATGCTGAAAATTCTTGTTTAATGCTACAATTGTTGCACATAAAAGCTGCTGATGAGATAGACTGGTAGCAATAGTTACATCCTTTGGTCCATTTGCCCTCCCTCTTTTTTCTACATCTGGTTGTAACCTTTCTGACATTCAGCACATCCCTGCCCTGCTTTGTTTTGACTCCTGACAAGCCTTTCAATTTGCTATTTTCTTTGAAGAGCTGAGAAGTCATCAGTAGCCTCACTCCTGCTCTTCCCCCTGAAAGTATTGAGCATTGGTATTGAGTTTCAGCCCTGACGGACATGAATGGGGCACACCATTGATCCAGAGGGCTCAAGTTCAACTGGCAGCCTGTGTGACCCTATTCCTGAGTGAGTTGTTGCTGTCTCAGCTTTCAGTAGTTTTTCCTTCATTGTACAGAGGAACAGGCATGATCTCTGGTTGTTTCAAGGGAATATGTGCATCAGTATGGACTGTTAATTGCATCAAGGATAGAGAGACAGGTGTTATAGCATTCCTAGTTGGAATTCAAGAAGAACAAGTAATATTTGAATCCATTTTTTTCTGGGAAGAAACTGTATATCCTGCTGTTACTGTGTGTTGGTATGTTATACAGGAAGATGCAGATGTAACTTAATTTAGACCCAATATATTTTCTGCCTGTGTCATGTGACAAGTGTGTATACTGTCCATACTGTATATAGGAACTATCTGGACTGAGTATTCTGCACCATTACATTTGGAACAGGAGGCTGGATAAACTATACTTTCTTTATTAGTAGTACTTTCCATCCCTACGTAGGTGGCACAAAACAATGCCTGCATAAAATTTGCAGTTCTGACTTGTGTTCTTATTCTACATCCATTGTAGCTGTTGTGAATCACTTCTGAATATTAAAAGTAGTCCTCAATTTACAGTCATTTGTTTAGAGACCGTTTGATGTTACAATGGTATAGAAAAAAGTGATTAGCAATCAGTCCTTATACTTATGACCATCACAGTCTCCCCATGGTCATATGATAAATTTCAGGCATTTGGCAACCAGCATGTATTTATGACAGTTGCAGGGTCACAGGGTCACAGGATACCCCATCTGTGACCTTTCTACCCACCTTCCAACATGCAAAGTCAATGGGGGAAAGTCAGATTTGCTTAATGACTGCATGATTCACTTAAATACTGCAGTTATTCACTTAACTTTGGCAAAATAGGTCATAAAATCAGTTGGGACTCATTTAACAACCACCTTTCTCAGCAAATGGCTTGCACATTTATATTTCTTAGGAACGTTTCACTCTTCTTAATATTTGAAAGGGAAGGCATAGTATTTAGATGATTAACAATTAGCAGATGTCTGAAGTAAGAGAAAAGGAGATAGTTCAATAACTACCTTGAAGAAATATATTTTTCATTACGTAGTTATGATGTGATGGCATCTTTCCTCCCCAAATAAAATTGACATACAATACTGACTGTAATATAGTGGTTAAGGATAAGCTGTGTGCCAACAAATCGCTGGTGCTCTGTCATTAGTTTATGAGGTTCAGAGGGAACTTATCTCTTAGCCTCAGCTTCCCCTTTATAATAGTAATATTGCCCCACCTTATTAAACAATCTTATAGGAATTTCTGTGGGAATTTATACAGATGTTTGGATAGCATAGGCTGTGCTATATTGCATTTACAACCAATATAAAGGAAGCCACAAGTTCTCCTGCTTTTTCTCCTATGTTACACAGCTTCAGAGTTTTCTGCTGTCATATCTGATAATGGCCCCAAAAAGATATCGTAAATGGCTGTAAATTAATAAAAATGAAATATCAATAAATCCTAACAAAGATGGCCTGGGCTGGGGATACAACACCTTACTAAAAGAATTGTTAAAAATATTGAGCGATGTCTGTAATTGATACACTGAGATTCTCTGTTGAGGTTTCATTTTACCCATCTGGATGTGGAATTTTAGCCAGAGTAAACATTTGGATATTCTTTTATATGACGGGGAACTGAATAGCTTTCCATTCACCAAGAGCCATGTCCACTGCACTCATTATGTCTAGGCGCTTTTCTCTTGGGCCTGTTTGGTTCATGTTTCTGAGAGAGTGCACTAGTAGCACTGATAGGATTTACAGCTGACTTGGAAAGATCCAAGCATGTGCTTTAAAGAGGAAGGGGAAAGTACAGATATTATTAAGCTAGAGCACATCTTCAAATTAGATTATCTCAATTTTTCGGAAGCATCACAGCATTGATTGGCTGGCCTGGAGTGGGAGAGGCTATGCAGAGACACGCCAGAGTGTGTGCAATTGGATCTCTTCCATTAGACTGATCAATAACTGCTGCCCAAGTGCGATGGTGGTGGTGTGGAGTGGTGTTACAAAACTGAATAAATATAGATGTGAGAGCTGAGAAATTGCATTACAACCAGAGGATCCAAGTCCAACATACATAACCCTTTCACCTTAACACCCAGACTAGGAACCTTAAGTCATTCAGGAGCAGGGACATGCTACTTACTGAAGAAATCTAAGATTAAAAAGTGTTATGTGCTATTCGGTCAGTACAAGATTTAAAGGTAGATGTTATGACCTTAATCATTTCTAATTATGCCTTTTCTGAACTGTACTTTGTTACGCAAAAATTAGGTCTAGATGAAAGGTTTCAAAACTTATTTGGAATTTTGAGAAGATATCATAGGCAGCTCATCACAACATGACTACAAGTCAAGTGGAGTATTCTGCATTCATGCAATGATTGTGTGATCACAATACCAACTCATAAAATAGCTGTTTTGCAGACAAGTATAAAGGTAATTTTTAAAAGAAAAGCAGCTTACTCAAACATTAGAATACATGATAGGCATAGTGTTGATCTCCCAAACAACACCACTCTTTTGAATTCACCATTCTTTTTCTCCACAGTTATTTCTTTCTGTTACTAAATCATTTTTCCTCAAATCCATCCTGGATTATCTTTCCAGCCTCTTGTTGTTACTAAATTAAGTCCAAGTACCACAGTATTACTTGTCTTTCTTTGAGTCTGTAATGTGGTGTCTCTGATCTTATCAAGTAGTATAAAGTATAAAGTATCACTACTTTAATGAATTTTTGGCAGGTGACTTATGCTCTTTATTAAATAGTATTCCTGGCCTATATGGGACCCAAAGATGTGCTGGTAACTGAAAATAACAAGTAATATATTTTGCCTCTTTTCAGATTCTATAGTTAATGGACCCATGGTTTACTCAGTTAAACCATTGTTTTGGACTAAAAACTAAATATATGGCCTGGGTGTGCTAGGACAATATGAATAGCAAATACAGCAACTAAATAATTAAATATTTTTAAAATCTAAACAAAATTAAAAAGAGTTGTGAGATGGGCGGCAAATTAATTTAATAAATAAATAAAAGTAAAATAAAAATTGGAAACCCTTGTGAAAGGGTAGCGCCATGGTTAGAATGGCATTGCCTTCAAGATACATCATTCCAACGAAAGAAAGTATTGATTTCTGGCAGTATGAGGATTGATTGCTTACACCAGTTGTCATGCTGCTTCATAACTAGCAGGCCAAATACTTACTAATGATACCAAGTGCCTATGGAGACATGGACATGGTTTAGTAGGAGGTCACATGGGTTGTATGCCTTTATTCCCATGTTTACCAAGGTCTGTATTTATGGGCATTATTGGAAAATGAGGTATAAGTTAAATTTGACAGATTAATGATTCATCTTCCATATCTCATAATGTAACAATATTATTCCTGTGTACATCTGCTACAAATTTCTTCCACATGTTGTGACCTGAAACAGTTTTGCTGAGGCAACCATGTTGAATCCCATCTAATTAGTGTACATTTAACATCTTGTTTTGCTGGGACCAGACAACACATCAGTAACCTATTGACCTTTCTGTTCAGTTGAGAACCCCCTGGCAGCTGGGAAGTCTTGGAATGCATTCTGCTAGACTCTCCCCCAACCCTTTTGTACCTTTCAAATTTAGTGAGCCTAGATAAGTTTTGGATGAAGGTGCTGACTGGAGTGGCATTTGGGCTAGGAGATAGCATTTGTCTCTGTAAGCTATTTTCTGAATATGATTTAAAGTCATAAGTGAGGAAGAAACCTGTAATAAAGTCAGCACTTTGCTTATTAAGGGGAAAAGACTGTGCTGGGCTAGGAATAATATTAATTAGACAGATATATGACAAGCTAGGAAGCTTTTCAGAGACGTGCATGTGCAGGCATAGTGCTTTTAAAATGGATGAATGGGAAGATTAGTATCCACATCCTTGGGAAGCAGGGGGGGAGAGAGAGAGAAGGAAGAATTTGGGGTGGAGCTTGTAGCCTTATGGAGAAGTTATGGTTTTAGAGTTCTAGATTTTCAAAATGATTAGATGTAATAATTAATTTTGAAAGTAGTTGATAGTGATAACTGAAAAGCTAGTATCCTAAAGATTGACTTGATTCAAATGGTTCTCCTAAACATGTGATTTCTGATTCCTTCAGAAAAAGATACAGATATTTGTTTGTGTTCTCAGGATACAGTAATTCACTACTTTCGTTCTTCTCATTGTTAATTCCCAGTTTGCTTCTTATCTTTTTCCTTCTCTGCTCCAGTTAAATGTAGCTGCTGATTAGTAATAAAATTTTAACAAGGATCTGTATGAGTGTCCTTTCTATTATTTTTATGAGTTCATTTATGGGCGGAGAGATATACCTTCAAATTCTCTTCGCTAGAGATTCCAAAGCATAGAAGCAGCATATGGTAAACCTTGTACGTCGGGGGTTTCAAACTGGCGGCCCGCAGGCTGGATTGCGTCCCATGCAGGCCATGCCCACCCCAGCTCCATGAAGGGAAAAAAACATTGCGATACGTCATGTGACAGCAATGTGACGCAGCGAGTTTGACACCCGTGTTCTACATGCTACATTGCAGTGAAAAGCAAAGAAGGAGGTTTGTGTGCCCAAGAATCTTATACCCCTAGACTTATTGCAATTTCCCTCTGTGTTAACTTCTAGTCACTTTCTATTCTCCACTCTGCAAGACTTTATTTCGTGTTACTTTAGCTACTTCTCATTCAGCCTTTGTTTTTATTGATTGAAGAGTGGATGGTCTGTGAAGAGACATAACTGCCACCTATCTAGTATTCAATATGCCTTGTGGTTCTTCTTCATGTTAACAATGTTTAATTATTCAGAGCATTTCCACACTATTACCATTTCAACTCTCCAGTTCATTAAAAACTGCTTGAAAATAATCCACAATCATCTTTGCTGCTGCTGAATTTACAGCATTGAGAATACAGAGCAAAAATCACTACGCTACCTTAAGATCCTATCACCTTGGCTCCAGAAAACTGTAAAAGTTGGGCAGCCTAGGGGGACAGGGGGAGGATACATAAAACCCAAGTACCTGGTGCTTTGCACATTAGGTATATCTGACAGTAGAGAATCTAGCATTCTTGTCAATCTCAGTTTGCTTTATTGCTAGGAATGCTAAGGAGGAAATGCAGAGGTATCAGGCCACCATCCTCTTTCAGGTTGAAGAACAATTGTACACCTGAAGTTCAGGAAAAAGGAGGAGGAGGAGGAGTGTGGTAAGAATCCTCTAATGAGGAAGTGGCTTGCTTCCAAGTGTCACAAAACTCGGGATTCTCCAGATGAAAACTGACTTCCTCTTACACTACAGCTGAACTAGAAATAAATGGCTGAAGAGAAATGACAATACATGGTTACAGAAACTGGGATATAACTTGGGAGCAGAACAAACATTTTATGTACATCCATAATTTTTAAATATGAGCAATAACTCCAGTAAAAAAGTATGTAATATTGGAGTATTCAAGGGTCTTTCTATAGGTTACTTGATAAGAACCACTGAGAAAGTCCACAGAGCTTTTTTTTTGTTTTTGTTTTTTGAAATTGATTCATATTGTTCATGATCTTGTTTTACTTAGGGTTAGTGGGATTGTGTCCCAAGAAACCCATTTCTTGTCAGGGAGATAAGCTGTATGTGCAGTAGCTGATACTTTTTGGTCTTCATCAGACAGATTGCTAAATGTATGAAATAGAAGCCATATGACATATAGGAAATCAGTGGGAGCAAAGTGACCATTACATAGGGTAACTTGATTTTCATGCATAGCTGTAAGCCACAAAGGAACTTGCTTAGTGTAGTTTAATGTATTTGTGGACGCTTATAATACATTCAATAAAACTTGATTAAACAGGTCACAGGTTAGAACAGTTTATTTCATCAGCAAATCTGCAGTACCTAGGACAGCTCATAAAATCGCACAGATATATCTCTGAGAAAAGCTGAAACTTGATGTTAGCTTCAGTTTTATTCTTCAGCTAAAGTTGATTGGAATTTAAAGGTCATGTTGTGTTGGAACCCTATAGGTTAAAAACGAAGAGCAATAATTATTGATGAATAGCAGGAAAAATGCTCTGAGGACAGCCCTGCTAGATTTGTACTTGTTTTACTTCTTTTTGCTTTGACACAAAAATCATTGCACCCCATTTTTCTTCCCTGCTCTTCCTCTTTTCATTTTAGTATGGCTGCATATTAGCATGTTCCATTCTAGGAGGAAGTTTATCTCTCAGAGCCCTTGAGACAAAGAAGAAAACTCATCACTTATAGCGGACCTTACCTGAGATGTGGGGCAGCTATCAAGAAGTAGACAGAGGGAGATATGGCTCTGCTTGTGCCATAGAACATATGATTCAGCCTCATTTTGCTGTTCCATGAGGAGGTCAAGAAGGCAAAGTTTCCAGAGAGGTGAATGATCAGAGGGAGTGGTAACAATGGGTCAAGCAGTTCCAAGCAGGGGGTAATAGAGTTAAGGTACAGAATTTTGTGGGGAGCCCAGCATTAAAGCAATGAATAGAATTTAATCTGCCCTGAGCAAGGTAGTGGGGCCTTTAATATTACGTCTGGCACATAGCCTATGCTGGTGAGCTATCCTTCATCGAAGCTAATGCCACTGGGATAACTGAATTAGCCCCTCTTTTGAAAGGAAAAGTATGGGGTTGGCAGCTGGGCATTCATGCCTTGCAGCTGCAAAAGGAATGAGCAATGGACTGCAAATTCAATCAGGTGAATAGGAGGAAGGACGCAGGTGTTCCCCTCACTTCAATCCAACTCCCTTCTCCAATGTAGTAGACTTCATTTGAGTCTAGTAGGTTGCAATAGCAAAGACGCGTCCCATTTCCTATTTGAAGAAGAAGACAACTCCTTTCTTTTCCCCAAAATTCATTCGGCCTTCACTTTTTGTTTCTCTGATTAATTAGGAAATCCTTGCTTTACAAGATGGTGATTTGGCTTAAGTATAAATGTTTCATTCTGATTATCAGGAAAGAAAATCTAAACCACTCTCATTTAAATCCAGCACAGTATGAAAATGTGAGTGATCTGGCTGCTAGTTGTATTAGTATGTCCATGTTGATTGCAGGCTTCAAGCAAAGAGCTAAAGTGAATCTGTTGGTTTCAGGTTTGATTTAATAGAGAGGAACACAACAAGTAGATGAACAGTAAACCTGTGGAAGTTCTCCACAGGTCTTTTCATTGCTCACCAATTGGGCAAAATTTAGTACTTTTCAATCAAAAGTGAAAAGGAAGTTTATTTGATCCTATGAAAAAGACCAACTCATATCTGTTTTTAACCCATTTTCAAATGTTTTTATAGATTTCTTTTCAGTATTTCAACCTAAGCTTACTCAAAACTCTTAAAAAGTTATATCATGAACACTATAACTTGCCATTTCATTTGTAAGGAAATACAGTGAAGGAGTTAGAAGTAGCAATTTATTCATTATAATTTGCAGGTACAAAATTATAGCATGGGAATTTTAAATGCAGTAGAATGCACCATCTGACTGAAGAGCAATTGATGGTTTTAACACATTGTCAGCGTTCCAACAAAACTCCCTTATCTCCATTCAATACTCAGAAACAAAGTCCATCCAAATAAGAAGCTTTATTGAAGAAGTCATATTGGCACATCTGGGAAAACTCGAATCTGCATCCCATCAATCCATCACTTATCCAATCAATTCTTCGCCCCACTTAGAGACATCCCCATCCAAGTGCAATGTAACATGTAAGAAAAAATGTTGTTATGTCTACTAATCTACTTCACTATGAAATCCCCCCTCCCAATTTCCCAGGCACTAAAATGTGGCAGTTTGGAAACTTCTGGTAGATATGGCTTCCAAATCTGACACACATTACTACACATGTATTATATAAAAAGAGTGTGTAAGTTGTGCATGACAAGCATATGCATGCCTTTTTTATATCCATAGATAGTGCTGGGATGGATAATTTATCATGAGGCAATGTGAAGCTCTTGGATGAGTTTTAAACACATTTAGCAAGTAATAAGTTTAGTCTTAAAACATGAATGATCTTCCCTTCTCCAGCAATCTTAGAGGTAGGGAAGAAGTGGGAAAGAAAAAAGAAAACAGCAAAAAGATTAAGAAAATGGATGCTAGAAAGAAAGTATGTCTGTTTCTTGGTGCAATGAATCCAATGAAAATAACAGAATTTGCATTCATCCTTCCTAGGTCATGCTACCTATATTGATCATCTTAAAAGATTTTTATAAAGGGAAAAAAGCACACAAGGGCAAACTACCTATTTAACATAACATGCTGTTGGGCCCTAAGTTGTTCATGAAAAATGGTAAGTGACATCTTGATTGTGGGAAAGAAATATTGGCCACAAATGCATTCCATGAGTGAAATAAATTGAAGAAGGAGTGATAGATGGGAACTTTGAAACTTCAGTTTCAAAATTCAAAATCATTTTTTTGCAAACCAAAAGTATATATTTGTTTTCCTACTAAGTCGAGTTCAACTGGTGCATATAATGCATTCTGTAAATCTCAAATATATTTTTTAAAAAATACAGAGATAAGCTATGTTCTGAGATGAAGTTAAAGCAGGGGTATCAAACTCACGTCGTCACAGCAGAGTCACGTAATGTATCAGGACTTTTTTCCTCTTCACTAAACCGGGCATGGGCGTGGCCAGTGCGTGACGCATCCGGCCCATGGGCCAGGAGTTTGATAGCCCTGCATTAGGTGTACATCTAGTCAATAAAAATCACTTTCTGTTCTGTTCATGCTAATTACAACAGCTCTTATGGAGGGACTCAGGTCTTTCAACTTACAGTTGAAATGTTTTGAACATTTGTACCAGAACAATGGATGCTTAGACTACTGCAAACTGTAATCTAGTAATCTGAAGCAACAAGTAGATGCAGGGTTTGAGGCTTGAGATGGAAAGAAAAAAGAAGAGATAAAGGGTAACTTTGGGAAAATCCTTCTTAGGACTTGGGTTGAAATTGTGTTGACTGGCAAGAGGAGCTGTAGTCAGGAATATTGGCTAGGAAAATAAAACAGTTTTCCTTGGCTACAAAATTATAATTATTGATAATACATTGCTTTTCTTTACATAGAGAAGAAGCAGGCAACCTTTTTGAGAATTATATATTTAAAATATTAACTTTTTAGTGGTTCTTGTCTCCAGGAAGTGATAATAGTTGTTCTCAGATGTATTTGTATATTTTAAACAAATTAAAATAATTAAATCTATTCTAGGTTTGCTGCTGAACTAGGTGCTTTGGGTTTTTTTTATAAAGGGGCTTTGAAGCTACATGCAACACATGGATGTGAGTTGCTTACCCCTGATGCAGACAGTTTCAGTTGCGTGCTTTGTGTCAGATACAGCTCCAAGCTAAGTGGAATAATGGTGACAAGGTAAAAGTAAGGTTAAAGAACACAAGTCACCTATCACAGACTTCCTTTGCTGCTCAAATTATATTTTGTCACAGTTCTGTAGTGTGAGGAATTGAACAATAGTAACTGGTTGTTTGAATTTATTGTAATATGTTTTGTGGAAACACGTGGCCCAGGCATTTGCTTGCATATGTCCCAGATATTGAATACTTTGAAAATTCAGATTTTGACACTTTTGTAGTATATCAGAGAGGCAGTTAAATACGAAACTCAGCCATCAAGTTTCAAAATGCATTTAACTGTTCATTCTGGGTCTCCTTGAACAAACTAAACCCCAAATTATAGGATATTTATCTTAGATCTACAACATTCAATGTGTATACTGTATAGACTTCTTCCTTCTGTACATTAATATTGTTACAGATATGTATTCTTCTGCATTTTGTGTTCTCTTCATCAGCTTTTTTATTTTAAAAAAAGAATCTCTTCCTCCATCTTTCTTCACTATCCAAAAATGATTAGAAAGAATTATTGCTATTAGGATGTCTTTCTTGGTAAAAGGAGAAAGTTGCCTCATTCATAATTTATGCCCTCAATTACTATTAATAAAGAAATATTTCAGCAGGAGATCGCCTGGGAAAATTACACGTAACATTGCATTAACATTCTATTTGAACATTTTCATCACATTTGTTATAGAGTTAATAAGAGGGATATGCTCCCCTGACTTCTTCATGAAATTATGGGCTGCCTATGATAGTTTAATCTTTTAGACTTTATATAATATATTCACTTTGCTAATTGAGCCATCCAAGGAGCAGTTAGGGATGTACTTAAATGGGGAAGACAAAGTAATCAAGGCCGTGACTTCCTGACTAAAGAATTCTCTTCCGGAGATGAGAAGTTGCTTGCATGAATCAAATGCACATATGCTTTGTGTTTCTCTTGATACTTTATATAGTTAGTTCATGTACTGTTCTGTCCAGATATTAGTCTGGGTTTAACCCTTGTTCAAATGAGTTTATCATCTAAGTTCAATACATAAGAAGCTCTAGATCTGTGGTAGTGATAGCAGAAAGAAATGGAACACAGAGCTAATTGTACCTAAAACTGAAGCTGTAAAAATAGATGGCATGTTGAAGATTATAGATAAAACTACCAGATGAGCTCAGATTTAGGTTGTGCATCATTTGCTTCTGTGGGCAAGGATGCACACATGTTGAGACTCTGCAGAGACTTTTGAAATGCAGCTCCACTGTCATTCACAATTGGCCAGGCTAGTAGGGGTTGTGAAAACTGAAATTGAATAATGTCTGGAAAACAGGCTTTGCAATTGCCACTCTGAGCACAAGATATCGTCTTTATTACTCTATTTAGTAGCAATTCAAATGATTTTTCTTCAGCATTTTTAATTTCTTTTATTCTGCCTGAAAGTAATCCAAACTAAGAAGAATTTTGTTGGAGTTGCATGGAATTATTAAACCTTCTTTGTTTCAGTCTAAATCTGGGCTCCTATTCTTCCCAAACTAAGGCTATGCTCATTAGTATTGCCTTCTCTGTTTCAACCATTCTACAGTAGTTTGTCTAACCAGCTTCCCATTATCGATTCATGCAGCTTTTTGAGACAAAGTAAGACTTTTTAAAATGTCACATTTAAACTTCTTGTCAATATATGTTTTGGTTCAGGAATAAGCAAAGACGTTGTGAATTTGGAATTTAAATGTGTTGAAATGGACATTAGCAATTAATTAGCTTAACCAAGAAGATGACCAGTTAAGTAGTAATCATAGGTGATTCCTAGTCCATCAACAAAAGTGATGGATGTAGAATTCTTACAAAAATATATAAATGACAATGCCATTCCGCTTCTTCCATTCCTATATACGAGCACTTACAGAGTGCTGAACAACCGAGTTGGAAGGGACCTTGGAGATAGAGCAGCAATAAGTTTGCATGTAACCACTTTTGTTCTTGCCAATCAGAAGCAAGAAAGACAAAGCAACTGAATAAAGCGCTTAGTTTGTAAAATGTCATAGGCTGAAATTTGATCAGGATGGAACAGGAGTATAAACAGGAACGGCTTTGTAAACACAACTGCAGCTGGGATAAATTTAGCTAGTTGGGGCTGCAGACTCAGCACTACAGGACACAATGTCAAGGCATTTTTGCAAGGAGAGGAAACTGGATAAACAAACAAAGCTTGTCCCTTCACTTGTTCTCTTGATTGTAACCCAACATTTGTATTGTAACCCAAACAATTGTTCCTCACATTGCAGAGATCAAGTATAAATTTAATGTAACTTTGCTCTTCTCCTTTACAATGCTTTTTGAAATGATGATTTGCCATGAATCTATGTCATCTCTAAATTGTAGTTACTTTCCCTGTCCTTTAGCTAATATCCAATTGAAGGAAAATTTGAATGTTCAGGAATTAATAGTCTGCACATCACACTTGTATATTGTTTGCATATGGTTCCAAAACTTTCCTTTCTAAGCAAGTACTTAATCCAACAATCACATTCATGCACCGAAGCTTTGAAGAAGACAAAGAGATAACTGTGTATGCATCATTTGGTTACACTTTATAGGGAAATTATCTTGAGGATCAATCATTATTTTCCTGCTATTATCTAGAAATGATAATGCATATGCTAAATAATTATTAATGGTTTTCCAAGTAGTCACCTCAAGTAGCATTCTTGTTTTGTAATTATTATACTTTGAATCATAGTCTTCATGACACAGCATTTTTGAATTCTTAATTTCTGATTCTGTGGATCACTTGCAATCATTGCAAAAGGAAACTTTAAAAGAAATATGCTTTCCAATCTGTTATATCAGTTAATTTCAGCAGGACTGTACCAGCCTGTCCTGGAAGGTCATCTGATGTTCATCCCTCATAATCACAGTGATGCCCACATTCACCTTTTCAAGCCATGTATACATATACATATATATTGGCAGAGAGATTTGCATAACTAGGGCATGCGACCCATGTTTGATATAAAATCCAATGACATATGACATTTGATAAAGGTCATTTTCCCCCCCACCCCCAAGAATTCATAACTGCTCCAGCCAAACAATCTTCAAGGTCATTGTCTTTTCAGTGAATCTATTGATCCATCCTAAAGTTATGAAGAGCAGAATAGGGATTACTATACCCATGTAACATAAAGGATTTAAGAAAGAGATTATGGGGTAATTTCTCATTTTTAGGAGATTATAACATTGATATGATGGCAGGTGCGGTGGCTGCAAAAAAGGAAGTAAGTAGCTGAAAACAAGTTAATTCTGTAAAGACCAGATACAGCTGTTCAATGAATAAGGCAAAGTATAGAAATAGAATATGCCTGCAAGGTTTTGAAAATTCTATTGCAAAAATCAGTTTCTGAGCATACTAGCAATTTTAATAATAAGATTTCTTATTGCTGATGCATGCTAGATAATTGAGAAAACCGAAGAATTGCCAGAAATAAATCAATAAGTGTTTCATTGATTATAGAAAGGCCTTCAGTTAATGTCAACTGTGTCAAGCTGTGAAATGTCCTTAGAAAAATTAGAATCTTGGAACATCTTACTGTCCTCCTACAAAATCTATACAAAGGTCAGGAAGCCATAGTCCAAATAGAATGTGATGAAACAGACCGGTTTCAGGTAGGTGAGGAATGACACAACTTGCGTACTTCCAGTTATTTATTCAGTTTATATATTGAATATGTATCAAGAAAAGCTAGATTGAGTGCATGTAGGCAAGGTTTTATATGAGAATACAATAGAATGACAGAGTTGGAAGAGAGCTTGAAGTTCCAACCCCCTGCTCAGTCATCATTTCAGACAAATGGTTGTCCAATCGCTTCTTAAAAACTTCAGTATTGGAGCATTCACAACTTCTGGAGGCAAGTTGTTCCACTGATTAATTGTTCGAACCGTCAGGAAATTTCTCCTTAGTTCTAGGTTGTTTCTCTCATTGATTATTTTCCATCTATTGCTTCTTGTCCTGCCTTCAGGTGCTTTGGAGAATAGCTTGACTCCTTCTTTGTGGCAACCCCTAAGATGTTGGAACACTGCTTTCATGTCATTCCTAGTCCTTCTTTTCATTAGACATATCCAATTCCAGCAACCATTCTTTATATGTTTTATAAGTCTCCTAATCATTTTTGTTGCTCTTCTCTGCACTCTTTCTAGAGTCTCAACATCTTTTTTAGATCATGGTGACCAAAACTGGATGCAGTATTCCAAGTGTGGCCCTACCAAGGCATTATCAAATAGTAATAATACTTCACGTGATCTTGATTCTATCCCTCTGCTTATGCAGCCTAGAACTGTGTTGGCTTTTTTGGCAGCTGCAGCACACTGCTGACTCATATTTAAATAATTGTCTACTAGGACTCCAAGATCCCTTTCACAGTTACTACTATTGAGGAAGATACCACCTGTGCTATTGATTTTTCTCGCCTAAATGTAGAACTTTATTTTTTTTCACCATTGAATTTCATTTTGTTAGAAAGTGTCCAATGTTCAAGTCTGTCAAGAACCTTCTGTATCTTAAGCCTATCTTCTGGAGTGTTGGTTATTTCTGCCAGCTTAAAGCACAAGTGACCAGGTTTAAAGTACCATATTTGGCTGCATTAGGCAAAGACCCAGCTCTCCTGAGAAGTTTGGAATGCTAAAAAAGGGGGAAGGAAAGGGGAAAAGAGCATGACAAGCAGCAATGGCAATAGGTACACCACTGAAATATCCGAAGGACGAAGTTGAGGATAGATCATCCTGGACCAAGTCTATCTGTGTGGTCATTAAGAGTCAACGCTAAATTGATGATTCATCATCATCATGGTTTATGAAACAATACAATGCCAAAGGGAATTGCAGAATCAAATCCATTGAAACATAGATTCCACTGTAAAAATTCTGGGAGGGGGAAGGGGTATGAAGTAGTGTCTAATATCTTGTTTCCGACTGTAGTCCAGAGATTACATGAAATACTGCCATCATTGGAATGCCATCAGTAAGAACCAAGTGAGATAAGTAGACCGTTTACTGTTCAGAGTATTACACTGAGAGATTTAGTTTAATAAATCTTTAATATCCCAAGGAAGTTCAGTGTTCTTTTAAGTGAACTGATCGATTATGTTCTGTCACATCATTGTTGACTTTTTCCATGATGATCTAACTTGATCCTTCAGGTTTCTCATGGTGTATTAATTGCCACTGTAACAAAGTCTATCCCCCTTCCTGCTGATTGTCCTCTTCTTTTCTTTACTTCCATTAAGAATATATTATATTATATTAATTTATATATTAATTTATAGTAATATAGCAACAGTGTACCAGACTTGCTACTTTATATACCTTATGCCTATACAGTGAGAAACTGTGACCATTCTCTGTACTGATGAACAGGAATTCTACAATCTGATTACCAACAGAATCTGTTGGAGGATGCTTTTAATTCAGAATAAGCAGACAGAGTTTATAAGCATCTTTTTCAGGACTATGTGATCTGAAATAAAAAAACTACCTTTGGAAGTAATTCAGACATACCAGCTGAATTCATATGTTAAGACAAGGTTTAGGCATATAGCAAAATAGTCTGGTGATTTTAGATTATGCCTATGATTCCTATTATAAGTCATGCTATTTGAATAATCCTCAATCCTGACCTTGGCTTGTTTTTTTTTCACACAGTAATGTAATAGCTTTGTGTGACAAATTCATATTTGCAAAACGTGATGCAGAAGGACTGCAATTGAAATTGCAGATTTGCAATTCATTGAGAGCACCTCACTGAAGCCCAAACGACACTGAACTAAGCTCACTTCTACTGAGGTGTTTTTTCCAAACAGAAAAGACTGTAGCGGATAGAGTCCCTTCATTGCTGTCTAAACTGCTGTGAGTTATGGTTTTCTCCAGCCTTTAATTATACAGTCAGCCCCAATTGCCTCTTCCTAACAAGGCTGACAGGCCAATCTCTCAAGAGCCCTTAATGTGTTATCATCTCTTGCTGGGTGACCTCATATTTCTAACTGCTCCAAGCAGGGAGGGAGGGAGGAAGGAAAAGTGTCATCGTCTCTTTTCCCATCTCCTGTAAGCCCACATCCCCAGGCTCATCTGTTCAGGCAAAGATCAGCCCATCCATCACTTCCCCGTTTGGGCTATTAGATGATTAAAGGCATTTTTTATAATATTTGGATGAGTTTTCAAAGCTTCTTGAAAGTGTCTGATTAATACTCATTTAACCTCTTCCTGATCAGGATGTAGATCAGCAAGTTAGAAAGTTACGCATGGACACAAAGACTGCAAGATGTATCTACTTTTTGAAGGATCTTGTTCCATTGGTTCATACCCAGCATTTTGACAAGGTGTGATTCATGTTCCTGGAACACCTGCAGGAAACAGTTCTTCCTAGTGGTTTGTGAGGTTTTAACGGTTCTGGGGGAACAGGAAATGGGACCTTAGTGTGTTATGCAACAGGCTGTGCACATGTACAGTGTAGTGTCTGGAAATGATTCCTAAGTTGCTCTTAACAGCAGTGGACCTGTATGGATAGCAATTCTTTGACCCAGCAAGAATATCAGCATTGATGGGCACATCGTGGAACGTTGGCATGTCAGCTGCATCTGTGTGTTTGTCTATATTGTACTAGGCCCATCTATAGAAGGACAACATAAGAACCTCATTAACCTAGACTTTGTTTCTTTCAGTTGTATAAACCTAGCAAACTGTATCTTGTATAGGCAGGTTCTGGCCACTGTTCAGTACCTGAATCGTATCTCTTTCAGGTTTGATTTGTTTTGCTTCGTTTAGTCTGAACTACTATAAACGATTCATTTCCTCAATTAAGTATCCTAATAGAACTTACAACCAATGCATTATTTCTAAAGGCAAAGCTGGTAAATTAGGCCAGATCAGATTTTTTGTATCTTAAGTAATGAATTAATGAATTATGGATATTTATATACTGCCCACGTCCTAAGATTCTAGGTAGTTTATAGTAATAAATGCCAAAAAGATAAATCAGCCCCAATCCAAAATCAAAGAAACCAATTGGGTTAAGAAAAATTCTTCTCAAGCCAAAACAGCAACAAAATTCACATAAAAATTGCAGCCCAGTGTCAAACCGTGCCCCCAGATCTCATAAAACAATGTTAAAAAAATCATGACTCTCATATTCATGTTTAAACAAACTTAATAGTCATATAGAAGTTCAATGCTGGAATAATTTACTTTGAAAATTGCTGCAAATGTATGGAGATTTGTTTTTACAATTATAGAGCACTGGAGAATATTTAAAATATTCCATTCTGATTTATTTCTAACTAATGTTATTGCCAATTAATGTAATTTTTGCAAGTTAAATAATGAAAGATTTTACTTCCAGGGCCCAATTTCTACATTGGATAAACTTTTTAAGAGATTTGTTGTTGTTGTTGTTGTTAGTCACAAAGTCATGTCCGACCCATTGTAACTCCATGGACAACGTTCCCACAGGCCTTCCTGCCCTCTACCATCCCCCGGAGTCCATTTAAGCTCACGCTGACTGCTTCAGTGACTCCATCCAGCCACCTCATTCTCTGTCGTCCCCTTCTTCTT
>JANHFL010004994.1:173037-192679 GCA_032468155.1 Oxyrhabdium leporinum
TTGTGGTCCCCCTGTGATTACATTTCAGCTTCATCCCCCCCCCCATGGGATCTGTGGACCACAGGTTGAGAACCACTGGGTTAATACATCGGACTTGGACACGGAGACCCAGGTTCAGATCCACCTTCAGCCCTGGAAGTTCACTGAATGTTTTTGAGCCAGTCATTTGCAGACTGACCCATCCTATCTTGTGGAAGAAAATGGGAGGAGGGTGTAGATAATCTTCCTTGGGCTCCTGATAGAAGAAAGTATATAAAGCAAATAAAAAAGTAACCTGCCTACATATGAAAATGATGCCCATTCTGTGAGATGGTTTAACAGCATTTAGCTTTCTTTAAATAGATTCTACAGTAAAACATTACAGTGCTTTGGGAATAACATAGAAAAGTTACATTGACATGTACAAAGGTGTGAAAGTAATATCTGTCTACAGCTCCTTAAAGCAATTAGATCTTCTGTGGGATTGTGGGACCAGCAGCTTTAAAGAGTTGTATACAGGTGCTGTATTTATGTTTCTGCATATTTCTGAAGTACTGTGAAGCATTATTCTACAGTTCAACATATAAGACATATAAAATTATTTCTACATTCCTCTTTCCTAATCTCATTATATTGTATGAGGTTCCTTATGAGAAAATATTAAGTATTGGGATCTGTAAAAAACTGTTTATAGCAGTTCTTTTTGTGTGTTTTTTATAAAACTAAAACTGCAGCTTTGGATATCTAATCCCATGATAGTAACTAAATTTGGAAAATCTCTACTGTTAAATGTCACTTGCTCAGCTATAGGAGTCAGTTGATTGATTGTCTTCTGATGGTGATTGTCATATCTCATAATCTCAAATTTCTTATCAATTGATTGCCAGATAGAAGCGACAGCCAAGGAGGGCCACCAGTGTCCATGGGGGCCGGCCAGCGCATGACGTTAACTTTCCCCCTTTGTAAGTGTTTATTTATTTTTTATTACTGTTGTGGGATATTTTGGAAAAGCAGTAGAAGCATCATCAATTTGTGTAGATGATATTAGGGCAATAATAAAAAATACAATTATGGCATAAAAAGATACTAACAATATATTAAAAATATGACTACTAATCTGTACTATAGCATTTGATTGAAAATTGCTGGGAACAAATCTTCATTGTTTTATCAAGGGCAGTTAATACTGTATATGCTTCATTTTAGGAAAAAGTTTCATTATAAGCAGAAGTATGGGTAGTTGCAAAAAGTTACGGATGAAAATCACTTAAAAATTGTCCTTAGAATACTAGATAAGAAATGAAAATGAAACAGTCACTTTCGGGTTGGGTTGGACAAATGTTTCATTCTGGATCTCACAGTAATCATTAATGATGCCAGTAAGATTATGTACCTGCTCTGCACAGGTTGTAGCTCTTATTTCTAATGTCATGGTTCTGAGTAATGGGCCAAATCAATCCAGGACTCTGAGGCTGTAGTTTTTCTCAAAGTTCCATTTTATTGGGTACATCATATCAGCATGTTTGAATGCATTTTTGTATCTTTTCGTTGTCCTTTTTCATTGCTGGCCACCAAAATTGTCTTTGCACCAGATGCTATGTCTTGAGGAATCTAAAGTGGCTGGCTTGCTTAGGGTCGGTAGTCAGAGCCTTGACATTAAGCCACATTTGAATGTGCCGATATGATCATGTTCCCAATAAAATGGATCTTTGAGAAAAACCAGAGCCTCAAATCCTGGATTGATTGGGCCCTTTACTCGGAACCATGACATCTAAATTATGAACACCTCTGTGAGCATTGTGCGGTATAGAATTAGAATTTTACTGTAATACCTGGCTTCTTGAAAAAATATTTCTAATTTTTAGGGGGGGAAAGGGTACTATATATAGGGATTACTAGCATAGCATAGAAAAGCCTCTTCTCTTTTTTTTCTTTTCCATATTGCCTTGCTTCTATTGCAAATTAACCTTTGTTGTTATTGTTGTCTTTCCATTGTTCAGATATTCTAAATGAATCATGGGCTATAATCAGTTCAAATTATATATATTGGCCCTATTCATGTGATATGATTAATTATATTATGAATTTATTTATATTTCATATTTTTAAACCATTCTTCCTCAAAGAGGGGATATACAATATAATTAATAAAGTGTCATTAAAAATTAACATAAAAAATCGGTATGTATGTAGCATTCCAGGGGGTGGGGGTCATACAAGCTATCTAACCCATGTTGATAGCTTACTTAAATAACTGAAAGACTGCTAGTTTTTTCCTCAAATTGACACACTGTATTTGGAGCTCAACTCAGTTGTTAATTTAATCAATTAATTCCCCTGTATTATGAGCCTAGTGTCGGGGCAGTTAGTTGATTCTTCTTTCTATGAAAAGGGGATCTCTCCAGGAACTCCCACTTCTGTCTCAGTTTTCGCCACCCTGAGATCACACAGAGGTGATGAAAAAAGGGAAGAAAGAAATAACTATGGTTAAATCCATGAGTCTGTCTGTGGCATTGCCAATTCTGGTCACACACTAGGATTTTTTTTTTAAGTCCATGGGGAGATTTAAAAAAAAAAAGCCAGTGCAGATTTTAAAAATTACAGATGTAAGCTTTTTTTTTCCTTTTTTTAAAAAAAAGCTGGGGATGGAATGAAAACCTCCCAGCCTCTTTTGTGGCAACTGGAAAAAAATTTTTTTTTAAATTTGTATGACAGGAACAGCTACCGTAGTCTATTTCAACATAGGTCTGCTGACTGGGAGAAGAGATAAATGGATGTTGTATATTACCAAAACACAGTTAAATCCTACTATTACTATGATCTTTTGAAATGCATAATTTTCTTTTTGACCATCTGGAATTTTCTTAGCATTGTCTTGATAGTTAAAAATGCAATCTGAAATTGTGAGCAAAAGCCTTATGTCTTTCACTGGTATTCAATTTAAAATACTATCCACTCGTCTTGGATGTCATAAAATTTGCTGTCACATCTACAGTCTGAATCCTGCCTGTGTTACCTCTGCTTCCAGTTACTTCAGTCTTTTGACTTTCTTCCTTGGTAATGGCTAACATACCCTAGTAGGTTTTGTACACCTTGAAGCTGCCCTTGGATGTGGTTGAAACAAGACAAAGTAGTACTATATACTGGTGCATGAATGACTTAAGGCTGTCTTGTGCTAAATCCACAGAACTGGCATACTGTCTCCCCCTGATGGAGCTGGCAAGAAACCAACATGCATCCAAAGTGCACCCACAGTGCACTCAAAACTAAAGTTCTCTTTACTGCTAACTCATATATGACCAATAAGAGATGTGAGTGGCAGTTTGATTTGGAGTATGGCTAATAATGTTATTCATTCATACAAGGCCATCACCAATTGATATGCTATACTTTTAGATGTGCTGTTGATGACATAGGCCAAGTAGGCAAACCATCACCTTTCAAAGTATTCCTAATCACTCCAAAAAAACTTAAAAAGGAGAATGAGCCCATTGTCATTTAAAACAAGAATGGATAGTGGGTGCAATAGTCAGAGACTGGAGAAAAGGGGAGACTCAGGACCCCAGTGACAGAGCCGCTAGGCACTTATAGCAAATTCCCTCCCCTCTTTTCATCAATGCACCCTGCATTGTTTACATGGAGAGACTCAAGCAATAATATAATGGAAAACATCATTTAAGTAGCTAAGTGCCTAAACATGGCCTCTGGCCAAAACTTGCTCAGGGAAGTATTGTTACATTCTCATGCTAGAGAAAAATGTGTGGATGTGTCTTTACATATGGCTGGAAACAAGATGAAAAGGTGCCATAGGGACATAGCAGAATGAAGATGCTGGGAAGCATCATTTTTGTATTGTAGTTAGGCCAGTCAGGAAAGGCCTTTAATGCATATAATATTTTGGGCAATTGTATAGACAACTTTGAAATCTAGTAATGTACAAATATAGTAGAAATTGGGTATGCTTCCTGTTCAGTTTGGAATAATGGACTCCATACTAGCCAATCAGGTGAAGTGATTGGATGAGTAGTTGTGATTGATTGCTCCATCACCTATTCCCATGGCAGCTTTTGATATGCATGTCCCATTCTTCTCTCTCTCCCTCCCTTCCACCACTTTACTGACAAGCATATAGAGGAAGAAAGTAGATGACCTTCGGCATGTTTATTGACACTCCCAGACTTCATACTGCAATTCTACAATCTTTCCCTGAGATTATTAAAAATTAATTGATCGCTTTTATATCTCTCTATGGTGCCCGACACTGCCATGAGAGGGGCCAAGAGGAGGAGGGTGTGTGCAGGCGGAGCAAACATGCTGATAAATGTTAATTACTCTTTTATGGCCCTTGTCAAATTCCAAAGCAAGTCATAAATTCATTAAACTCTAACGGATTAAGCACATGCAGCTTATTTAACCACCATAAACAAGATCATTTGGATGTTGGTTTTCCCCTTTTTATTGCTTCAGCAGCAAAAAAGGAGAAAAAGTAGACTTGAGAGTTCTTGATAGGTCTGAAAAGTTGTTGTTGGTTAATATTTGGTTGCTGCCTTTATTATTATGGCTTGCAATATATGAAATTATTTTCTTATTGCATGCTTTTAACTGTATGCACGCTGAATGATACAAACTGAATTGCTGATAGTCTCTGTACAATATTGTATTGGTTTTCCCATAGGAAAAAAATACATTATTGAAAGAATGGTTTAAGTTCTTTGACACTGAAGAGTCTTCCAGGTTTTTGGGGGTTAAAAAAAATGGGTCCAGCACAAAACAATAAATATTTCCTTTTGTATCTTCTCCATCATTACAGAGGTTATAATATCAATCTCATATTATGACAATGCTGGAAAAACATTGTTTCCCTCCAAAACAATGGAGCAGTTTCTGTTTGATTGAGCTGTGTGTAGAGACAGGACACTGAATGGGATTAATAGTTAGAATCTAGGTTTTGGGTAACTAAGCTAGCAACTTTTCATTTTCTTTCATATTCATATGAGTGGCAAAACACACAAGGAAACTGTAGTTAATTATAGTTTACTGTCCAACTTGGGAGTCTGTGTTAATGGCTACTGGCAAGGACAATCAAAGAGCCACTAGTAGGCCATTGGGAAATAAAGTAAGTTGCTTTATGTACCAATACGGATTCCACCTTGAAGTAGCTGCATTGTCATCTTTCAGCAAGTCTTATCTTGCTCTGTTTGAATTGGCTCAGAATCAGCAATTTATGGAACTGAAATTGGATCAAGTTTTAACTGATACTTATTTGTAAGTACCATAAGCATATATAGTCAGCTTGTCACACTATAGAAGACTTGGGGAAAAAGAGCTTAGGTATAAGTGCCTCAAAGTGGTTTGTAGGATCATTACGGTGATTAAATATTTGCCCTTGACAATCAGGACTGACTAGTTGGGCCTCCTGGATAGGAAGTTTCCTGTTTGCTGGAACAACTGATTTTTGCTGGCTTCGGTTGGCTTTTTCTTTGTGTTCCTTGGCTATGATTCCCTGGCTGAAGTATGCTCAGCTAGCCTCAGACTACTGCCTATCATGCAACCTTAAGAGTGTGAAAATTCCTGACCTTCTTTGACATTTTCTTGTAATTAGTCCAAATATATATACAGGTACATATTTACCATTATTTTTATTCTTCTGATGTAGCACTTCAGTGTAGAAGTATTTATTTAGATTGCTAGACTCCTAAACCAGGAAACGGTGGCAAAACAGTTTTTCCCCTTAGAAGAAATGAAAATCTTTTTTTTTCTTTTTACTGAATTTTGTCATTTCTTTTAAAAACAGTGATTACTCCCTACGCATCTGATATGCCGTACTTGCCCATTACGTTCTATTGACTTGTTTATGAGATATCATATTACTAACATTAATTAGAGATTAGAGCATGTATAGCATTACAACTAAAACGAAGAGGTATTTTTAATTGTCTGGCAAAATGTTGGAATTGTCAGTGAAATCAGCTGGCCTTTTCATTTGAGTCATAGGTGGGAGCATCTAGTTGTAAATAGAATCGGATATAACATAGTGAATAAAGGACTGAATTATGAATTGAGTTACCTTCTATTCAGGCATCTGATTTTTACTGTTAATTGACTGATGGATTTAAACAATGTTCCTTTCTTGCAGTCTCAGATCCTTTTGTGCTCCTTACTATTGCTTTTTCCAGTATTGGAAAGAGAAAATTTTAACTAAATGTATATGCTTTGTACTTTTAGAACAAGAAGTATTATTATATTACTGATATTAGAATGATAGATATTACTATATTCCACTTCAGTATATCTTGAACCCAGAAAATTCCCTCAAGCCCAGAGACACCGTGGGATCTCTATTTAGTGTCACTGCTAAATAATCAGAGATCCCATGGTCTCAATTTTCAGTGCTTTGGGTTCCCTTGCTTTTTGCCACCAAAATCTGTCCCCATGTATGAAGAATGTTCAGGCACAGGAATGGGCCGTCAAGGGTTAATGGAGGAAATGTGCCTTGTGCTCAGCGGTAGCTAACAGCCACCAGCTAATAACTTTATGGCTTTCGAAGCAAAGCATTTATCATGCTGAAGTTTGTTTATGCACTGGTTATACAACACATTATGGCAGATCTGTGTTGGGCTGATAAATTCTAGATGACAAGCAAGGCTACTGAGTGGGACTTGCACAGTCCAAAAGACCAGTAGCTTTTTCCTGAACTCTACTTCTAAGATAAGGCTGTTTTTTCCCTCCTTTGTTTGGTAGGGACAAAACATATGGTAGATTTAGGGAGATATTTTTTTTAAATCAACAGAAATAAAAGGCATATATCAAGTTAATTATTTGGAGAAAGGCGTTACTAGTGGGATTCACAATTCTGTCTTGTAAATTTGATCAGGAGTGGAAGATAAGCAAAACTGTATAAGTCTATTGAATCAAAGCAAAATATAAGAAAGAAAGGAAAATGCTTAGATCTGTTACAGTGTTTAAGTAGCATGATTATTGACAGCATAGGTAACATTCTTTGTTAAAAAAATTGGCCAAAGAAAATGCAGATTGAATAAAGCCGTTTTTCTAAACACATGCATTTCTACCAGGCAATGTGCTATTTTTATAGAACATCTTCCTTGTTTTTCCCCTCTTTCTACAGAATTCTGTTGAGAAGGGAAAGAAAGATGAGGGAATTGCCTATTTTTTAAAAAATTGCTAATGCTAGGAATTCTCTCTATAAGCATTAATAGGAAAGTGGTATATAAATAAATAATAAAATAGTACACTGGGATAACTCAGACATCTCTTGTCAGAAAAACTGCTACCAGTTTCATACTGAAATTCCCATGTCCTCAGGTGCTCTTTGAAAATATCACAGTACTAAAAAAATTCAAAGATTATGTGTTTAATGGTGCATTTCAAATCTATCTTGTTGCTAAGATTCTATATAAGCAAGAGCTATGAGTGACACATTTGTAGTGGGCTAGGTAGTGTATTCTGACACTGGAAAAGCTTTTAAGCCAATGTTTAGATCATTTTTGTTTAAAAGAAGCCAGATATTTTTACTTATCTGCACAACAAGGTTGTGTCATTCCATTAAGTGACACTGCCTGATTCAATATTTTCTGGGCAATGACCAGAAATTCTCTCTGAGTGTAGCATATGCATCAGTGAGTTGAAAGATGGACATAGTGAAGTGTTGGCCCAAATAAATATGCATGCTCACTTCGTCTAGTCTCTACAAACTGTAATTCTCACCATGTATCACCGTGTCTCTTAAGAATTTATAAATGGTTAGCCTCATATGGGATACTTGTATGCAGGTATAAAGGGAGGAAAACCATGTCAGCGATGTATTGCCTAAAAACATACCGACTTAATTAAGCAAATGATGAAAGACTGCAGGAGAGACATAAATACATGAGTCCCAGCTATCGAAATGTAAGACAGAATACTGGCATGCTGAATACCAGCTTAAAATGAAATATAGATACAGTACATCTTTGAAAAGCAGAATTTGTGTCATCCAACATACACATATACATACATACACATATATACAGAGAGAGAGAGAGAGAGAGAGAGAGAGAGAGAGAGCGCTAAGTGTGTGTGTGTGTGTGTTCAGTCCTTGCTTCTCAACAACAATTGGGACCAGCCACTCCATTGCTAAGTACTACCGTCACTAAGCAGAAAACCACACAACTGTGTTGGCATTACAATGTCACTGGCCATTTGGTCATTGAACAAGTCACTATGGTTGCTAAATGAAACATCACATTGTAATTTTGCTTTTGCATTCTCCATTAATTCTGCTTTTTGCAAGCTGGTTGAGAAGCATTTAAATGGCGACTGTGACTGCAGGACACTATAATGCTCATAAATGCCAGGACTGGTCGCAAAGCTGGGTTTTTTTACACCATTGTAAATTCATACAGTCACTAAGTGAGGCAAATGGTGGGCAAGGATTACTTGTAACATCTATGAAATAAAGCATGAGTGTTACAGTGTTCTTCAGGAATTTGCCTTCTATTTTCTAGCATTTTAGAATAATAAATGCATGCATATAGATCCGCTCCATTCACAGTGAAGAAGACAGTAGAACCAGTACATTTTCTGTGTTATGTAATCCTGAATGGATGGAGAATTAATGTAGTGCATCATGAATTGTACCGTTAAGGTCCTTGACCTTATCTATGTCAGTAAATGAGAATCAAAAGGACCATATTTGTAGATTTGGTATCACATGATTCTTGTACGTTGATTGTTCTGTCACAGCTTCTATTACAGTGTACACTTAAGTGGCCTGTGTGTAGATTCAGGACAACCAATTAATACATTACATATACCTTTATAATTGCATATACCTAGAAATTTTTCATTTAACATTAATATTTGTACATGTATATTTACTGGTACATAAGCTTGTAAGACTTCTATATTATGTGTCTGTAATTTGTATCTTTTGCTTGCATCTGCATTCTACTTCTGTATCTGGGTCTTAATGTTCTTAATTTCCACCCATGCTTCTGCAAACGCAGTGGGCACATGAACCATCACCTACCCTGACAAAGTGGCCGTAATGGGCTTGTCAGTTGGTGTTCTAGTCTTTGTATGTGAGTGCCAGCCCTTCAGGCTGTAAATCCTGCTGCCCAGCTGAGGAGGTTCAGTGGTTTATTGCTCAAGGCCAGGCTCATGAATCAGGCAGAGGTGTCGGAAGGCGCATTAACTCGTAGCCTTTGCTCAGCTGCTGTGTGGTTCCAGGAGGGGCCGCCTGAGGCAGCGATTAAAGGCAGCACCTTCCCCTTTCGGTTTTATGGTAAGAGAAAAGCAGTAAATTAGAGACCCTGAGGCTTTAGGGCAGGCTTTGCCCTGACATAACTACCTGCTGCTGCTCTGATAGCTAGTAAGTCCTTGTGTAGTTCTGCATCAGGAACTTCAGAAGCCTTCTAGTTGCGTAAGCCAGGAATTCAGCAATACAAGTATGATGATGTATAGCAACTTTTCTTGGATATGTTCTGGTACATGGGAACCTTTTCCTGCAGAGTTGTGTACAATTCTGCATCCTGCCATATCCTAGAACTATATGGTAAAGGACTATTTTTCCAGGACAACTTCTGTTGTTCATTAATTCTCCATTATAGGAAACATTACAGGGCCAGCCCAGAACATTTGATTTCCTGAGGTGAGTGTACATGGTAACCCGTTCCTCCAACCTAACACGTGGTACCCTAAAGTTATTTGGGTAGACATGACAAACTTCAAAAATATTTCTCCCGGTTTCCAACAGTGTTAACATTTTGCTCCTTCTTCATGATTCTTGCAACCTTCAGAATGTAAATCAGACACAAAGCAAAATGTATTAATCTATAGCTGTATTAAACATATACAATTATGGGGAAAAAATCTTTGATAGCATGAACAAATGCAATTTTTTACAAAATCAATTCCTTCTATAGGGTATCCAGGCATACATGTCTGTGTATACAGGTAGTCTTCAACTTACAACAGTTCATTTAGTGACTATTTAAAATTACAACAGCATTGAAAAAATGATTTATGAATATTTTTCACAATTATGACCATTGCAGCATCTCCATGGTCACATGATCAAAATTCAGAGGCTTGGCAACTGACTTATATTTATGATGGTTGCAGTGTCCTAAGGTCATGTGATCAGTTTTTGTGACTTTCAAGTAATGTCAATAGGGAAGCCAGATTCACTTAACAACCATGTTACTAACTTAACAACTGCTGTAATTCATTTAAAAACTGTGGCAAGAAAGGTCCTAAAATGGGGAAAATTCATTTAACAAATGTTTCACTTAGCAACATAAATTTTGGGCTCAATTTTGGTCATAAGTTGAGGACTACCTATATGTATTTGTTTGATTTATATCCTCCTTCATTCATACATGCAGCAATGCAATGTGGATGTCTTCAGGAGTCAAGGTGTGCCCACAATTATATGCTCGAAGTCCTTTTTTTTTTTTTTTTCCATGACACGCATTTAAAAAGGCCTGGAACTTTGATTACGTGGTTAGTGCCATCTAGATCTTTTTTGCCCCTCCTTCCTGCAATGAAGTTTCCCTGTCTAATTACCCCATCAGCCCTAGATTTAATCTTCTGTTCCATCTTTTTTTTTCTTTTCTTTCTATGATGTAAAATTTTGCAAAGGAAACATTTAGAATTGGTTCATCTAGATACAAATAAAAGTTGTCCCTATACAACTTGCCCCAAGTATCAAATTACCAGTAGCATGATGATGTGTCCATTTCTGCTCACTGTAAAATTTGAAATAGAAACTTGACAAGAAAGGCACAAACAAGAAGTGTTCGGCAAACAATTTAGTGTCCATTCATTTCTAATAAAAGACAACTGCTTTTTTTTAATGTTACTATTTTTATACACAAATTTACTCCTCATAGATACGTTTTGTCAGTACATAGAAATGTAAAAAGTTCTATTTTGGGTATTCTTTAGCAGACAAAATTTTAATTTGAAGGTTGTCTGATTTCTATATTAATTGAACATAAGGGACAGAGAGGGATTAGTGGAACTACTCACACAGCCCACATAGTTTGCCCATATTGAAAAAAATACCAGGAATTCATTGACATAAATTCAGAGGTGATATAATCTTCAGTAATTGTCCACAGTATTCTTCTATCGTGTCATCAAATACAGAGGGCAAATTATTGTAAATTACTGTATAGACATGGGCCTTGTTGATAGGGATGTTATAAGAACATGAATGAAATGGAAGGTAGCAAAAAATGGAGACAATTCATTAAAAAAAGTAGTTCACATCACTTACAACGAGTCTGCCTACCATTTACAATCTGCCTTCATTATTAAATGTGATCAGCCATTAGAGTTGATTCCCACTTGACAAATCACTTTAGGTGATATACTGTAGGATGATATATGTTCTATGAAGATTTGAACGATTGATAGCTTTGTTTATAAGAGCAACAGAATTAATCACAAAAATAGTTCGCTATATGGAACTAAGACATTGTAGAATAAGAAGCAACAATGCTTTAAAGATTGCTCATCAAATATGTGTCATTCGAGTGTATTGCATTTTAGACTTTATTTACAATAAGCTTTATTTAAAATTGTTTCCTATATCAAAATGTAAATAAAGCCTTATCATTCACTGACTCTTGAATTTTGTGGATCTATGAAATATTATTAGTAGTTAATTCCTATTAGCCAATGCAATACGAAATACATGAGAACAGTAGCTGTTCTGTGATATCACAACTTCTGCCATTGGTGGAGCCAGCACAAAGCAATCTCTGTGTATCCCTACAACTGTTTGAGCCCCAAACAGCCAGTATTAAAAAATACACTATATTACTAAGGTTGAAACCAATGTTAAAGAAACTGTTGTCATTTGCTATCTTTTTATTCCTTTCATGATAGTGTATTAAATATTACTAAACACTAGGGATAAAAAGATAGCATGACACATTTTCTCAGTTCCTGTTTCTAATATCTAATGCAGCAATCATATGTGCACTATGATTACATGGCATTATGTAATATTTTATACTAGACTGGTATCTCCCAATTGAATATTCTCCAGATGTGTTTGGACTACATTTTATTTATTTTCTTATTTATTAATTAATATGCAACAATTGTGATACTATCTGTTCTTAAAATTGCCAGCCAGTATGTATTCAGGAATTCTGGAAATTGTGATCTCAACATTCTAGGGGTCCAGATTAGGGAAGTCTGGTTTTGACTTTACCAGAAAAAAAGAAGAAAGAAAAAGCAGCTTCTCATCAATATCTCTGATGACATCTCTTAGGCATTATTTTGTGAGCTAGAATATTTGAAGAGGTTTTTCAGATTTCCTGATATTATTATCTGTTGTATCAGATTGTGCTACAGAAGGTTATGTCTTAAATCCCCTAGCATTACTGTAAGATATTGCCAAGAAAAAGGGTGGGTTTTTTTTTTTGTATTGCTTGCCTTTTGGCCTAGAAAGACAGCAGTCTTTTTCCTCTCATACCTTTTTATGACTCTGGGTATAATTAACTCAACCCATAAAAATTTTTTGAATCCAAATAGATATAATTAACATTTAATGTCACTGGGTTTTTTGTGGATAGTTAAGACTATTAAGAAGTAAGTATTGATTGAAGAGGTGAAACAGATGTTTCAGTTATTGGATCAGGACATCGGAGGCAGGAGGGGAGCCAAAAATATTCTAGGAAGAAGATGGAAATATAGGACAAAAATAGTATTTTGGTGAGATGCTTTGCTTAGTTTTTTGGAAGGCAATGCACAAGCAAAGTGAATGAATGAATGAATAAATAAATAAACAAGAAAACGTACCATCCTAGCAGAGAAGAAAGTATTCATTCTCCCTTCTTCCTACTTCAGAATGAGTTCATAAATGCATGCATGATTTATATCTGTTTATCAAATCAAATATAAGTAGTCGTCGACTTATGACCACAATTTGGGCTGGAATTTCATCATAAGTCAAGTCATGTGACTGGACCCAATTTTACGATCGTTTTTATGATGATTGTTAAATGAAAAGTGCAGTCATAAGGTTAAATCTGTTTTCCCAAATGGGATTTTTTTGCCATAAACTGACAAAAAAATGTCGCAATTCATAATGTAATAGTGAGATGCTGCAACCAGTTGTAAACGTGAACCAATTGCCTAGCATCCAAAATGCAGTTATGTTACTGCAGTGGGGGATAGCACAACATTTAACAATGGCTACAATTTGATGGGCCATGACTACAAAGTTATGAGGTCATGTAACTCCAACAGTCATTAAATGGTCATAGGTTGTAATGTAACTGTCATGACTTATAGATAGATGGTCACAAATAAAACTCCAAAGTAAGACTTGTACCTTACTGACAATACAGTGGTTTTCAGGATGTAGATCATGTATCAATAGTAACCTATTAAATATCATATAATAAATAGTCAAAAACTAAATTATTCATTGTGTGTGAGGGCCAGGTATAAGTGGAACTATACTGATTTCACAGCCTGTTTGTAAACTTCTGGATGACCCACCCAAGATGTTGTTAATCTATCAATTTCAGTCTTGAAGAAGTGAGAACATAGAATTGTTGATTTTCTTGTCCTTCACAATGTAGGTAGTCCTCAACTTACAACTATAATTAAGCCCAACATTTCTGTTGCTAAGTGAAACATTTGTTTAGTTAATTTTGCCCCATTTTACAACCTTTTTTGCCACGGTTATTAAGTTGATCACTGCAGTTTTTAGCTAGGTAAAAACATTGCAAAAGGTGATCACAGGACCCTGGACACTGCAAGTGTCATAAATATGAGTCAGTTGCCAAATGTCCAAATTTTGATCACATGACAGTCATGATGAAAAACAGTCATAAGTCACTTTTTTCAGTGCCATTGTAATTTTGAACAATCACTAAATAAATTGTTGTAAGTCGAGGACTACATGTAGTCTTTGATATGATAACTTTTGAAAATACGAATGAAAGAAAACTTCAAAACCAGAAAGACATACAAGAATGCATGTTATTTTAATTTCTTTTAAAAAATACATACTGTTTTCCTATAATTGCATTACATATTATTATCCTGGATCTAGATTACTGTAGTTTCCACTTTTCCTTAAAGCCAGTACAAATAATTTAGATGATTTTCTTCTGATCTCAGTATTCTACTTAGTGATTCCAAGCTGTGATTCTCTGAGTCTACTGCTAATCTGTCTGTATTCCCAGAAGATATATTAGCTTTAATGGTGAAGGAAATCCTTTCAGCCAGTTTCCAGTTGCCATAATTTAGATCAACAACCATATAAAGCCATCCCGCTGCCGTCTCTCAGCAGAGTTTGTTTAATCAATCCAGTTAATCATAAAATTAACAAGCTAGGGGAGCATGATGCTCTCTAGAATGTTTTGGCTACAGCTTACATAATTCTGGATTATTGATATGTTTCAATCCAACATGTTTTTAATTGCAGGACAGCATTCACACATATAATGTCAACTTTACGTTCAAATTCTTTCTAAAATACCTGGAATAGGGATTCATAATAGCAATAGCACTTAGACTTATATACGGCTTCACAGTGCTTTACAGCCCTCTCTAAGCAGTTTACAGTGTTAGCATATTGCCCCCAACAATCTGAGTCCTCATTTTACCAACCTTGGAAGGATGAAAGGCCTTGAGCAGATGAGACTTGAATTGCTGGCAGCTGGCTATCAGCAGAAGTAAGCTGTAGTAGTGCATTCTAACCACTGCACCATCATAGCTCTTGTTTTGTGTAATGGATATCTTTGGATAGTCCAGACCCTTTCTCAGGAAAACATATTTAAATCCATGAAATAAAATACATAGATAAGGATTACTACAATGTATACACTTCTGTATTTTACGGTAATTTTATTAAAAGTTACAAATAAAAGATAAAAATGAAAAAAAGAAAAAAATGCCAAAAATTAAAAAAATATAAAAGAAAGAAAAGAAATAACAATGTAATAAAAAAGGGAAAGAAATATATAAAGAAATGTAATAGTATGTGAGAATGACTTTAAGTGACGAGGGGAACAGATGCTGTCTAGGAAATGATCAAACAAAAGAGGGAAGAGCCCCCAATGGCTTAGAGATCAGAGAAGAAACTTAGGAAGAATCTGTCCTAATTAATCAGGCAGTTAAAAGTGGCAGTGGGAGATTTGTACTTTCTGATTTGCAACATTACATTCCCAAACTGTGGTTTCAGGATAAACATGGCTACTCCCTCATCTCCCAGATCTTTATACCCACTGGAGACCACTTTTTTGCAGTCTCCTTGTGAGGAGCAACTGTATGGAGACTTGTGGACAGTCTCATGTCCTTTCCTTGTCCAGAGAGGAATTATAATAAATGAATGTAGCAGAACAATCTTCAATTTGCCATTTCTTTCCCAGAAGTCTCACAATGTACATGCCTTCAGAGAAAAAGGTACCTAACATAATCAAATGTATTCCGGGTTTACTGTTCAAGGGTATAATAATTTTAGATAGTAAGATTTAACAAATATTTTGGAGTCTAAATTACTTCTTTTTTTTTTTTTGCTTACATTCATTATTGAATGAAAAGCTAAATTCAGTTAGAGTTAGGGAAAATAAAGTTGTAATTCTTTCCCCATCTATATTCATGAAAACTAGCCATGGACCTCAGATTAAGCACCCTGATCAAGAACCCTTTATTAAATTCTATATTTAAATTTGTGTCCCTCATATTAAATCTAAGAACAGTTTTGCAAAGTTTTGGATAGGAATAAAAAGTATACAATTAGTCCTTGACCTAACAGCCATAATGTTGTCTGCTTTAGGTCTCCTGTGTGTATTCATGAACACCATTCCAGGTTCAGAATATTTTTATTCATATCTATTAAACCTTCCCATTTCTCTTAGCTTTACAGATACAGAGCATATAATACCCATGTTAATTTCTTTCATTTCATTTGTTAATTTATACTGTCTATGATTTATTAACCTGAACCCAATCCTGTTGGCCCTGGCTTATTTCCATGAAAAAAACCCTATGATTCTTAGGATGATTTTTCTACTTAATTCTACTAGAGATGTGTTATACTGGGTTTAAAAAATAAGACAGTGGCAGGACACCACATTTTATGTCTTCTGCTGGGAGCAAGGTCTGAGAGCCCTGGATTGATTAGGTGGCTGGTGCTGATGGACAGCATGTCTGGTCAACAGAACTGAAACTAGCAAACACAAAGAAAAAGGTTGTATTGACTTTAATAAATAAAAACAGTGGCATGCTGTGCTAGGGCTAAGGCAGGGACTTTATCCCGGCATCAAGCAGCTTCTGTCACCTCATCAGCAGCTGACACCATTATACTATCTCTGGATTTACCCCACATGGCCTAGATAGTACACAGCTTCCTTTGTCTAACCGTACATAGCTCTTGATTGTTCAAGAGAATCCAGCTCTGGATGATTTGTGTTCCTTGTACTAAGGTCATCATGTTAAAGAGGAAGGAAAAGTTCTTGGCATCAGCCTGTTGATATGTCAGTAAAATTTTGTCATATTTGCTTAACATTTTTAAAAAAAAAAGCTATTGCCATTGAATTATAATTTCTTAAATTCATTATCAGTATTCCCTCTTTGCCTAGTTTTCCTTCCCTGGCAACAGCAAGTGGCATTCTTTTGCAGGTTTTGGATATAAGAGTAAAAATTGTAAATTGTAATAGAAACAGGTATACCGTTCAATCATTTCTTTCTCCACAGGCAAGATACTTATCTGTCTCTTTTGGTAGGAAAAATGAAATTGCAAGGCAAAATTGGGAAACTTGGCAAAAGCGTAGAGGTCCCACAATATCTTGTGAATTTTCTTTGTAAAGTCAGCACATCTCATGTGGAGTGTCTGAGGCAAATGCAGACTGCATTTTTTAAGGTGATTGTGAAGTGGAGAGATGGAAAGAGTACTCAATATGGCCATATTGAGGGGGTCACAGATATTAATTTCTTTGAAGAATCTCAGCAAAAACAACATGCATCCGCTTCAAAAATCTGTGTGTTGTTAAAATGTCTGTCCATACTTGGGGAGGAGAATATAACTGCCTGGTGAGTGGTAGCAGCAGAGAGAAGCAATATTTGGACTATTATCCATTAACTGAATTCTTAGGTTTGTAATTAATTTGGTGCCTGGGTTTGTACAAGGTTAGGCTAAAATGAAGCAGTCAGCATGAGCTTAAACAACTCCGGGGGATGGTAGAGAACAGGAAGGCCTGGAGGAACGTTGTCCATAAGGTCGTGATGGGTCGGACACGACTTCGCGACTAACAACAACAACAAAGGCTAAAATGTTTGTCTGTGGCTCTGCATGTTGTGAGAACCAGCCAGTATGGTCAATTGATGATTCAGGATGTTGTAAGAATATTGTAAGATAATGAATTAATTAAATAACCATGCTTCCGACAATTACGGATTAGTGTAATGTACCAATGTATTAGGCAGTTAGATTAGTTCTAGTAATCCTCTAGTAATCCTGTATCTGAGACTGTGCTATAGAAAATAATTTTTGAATAAAAGTATTTCAAAGTTTGTAGTTTTCTCTGGTCCGCTTTCATAATGGGCTTGCACAAAGGCTTGTGAATACTTAACTTGGGAAGAGAAGGCTTCATAAAACAGAAGCTAAAAGAGTGTGGATTTCTGTTGCAGTGGGACACTATTGCTTCCATAGAAATGAGTGTTATAATTGATATTGAATAAGAATAGGGATTAATGGATTTACATAGCATGTCCAGAATACACAGTTCTGCAAAATTAAGCTATTATACAAGAATTAGAAGAGAAATCCCAAGAAATTCTTGCAGAATTCCAAGAAAAGCTCTTATTGGCTAGATTCACACATCATACAGTACTAAGCCATTCAGGGGTTTAATTGGTTTTGGATTAGTGCAATGTATCAATTCAGCCACTGTGATTTATAAACTACAGTATATGGTTAAGCATGTTTGTATCAGTTCATGATAGCCTATTCAACAAAACATGTTTTTAGCACAATATAAAAAGCAAGCCAAACTGAAAGAAAATAACTTTGCTATTAATGGAAGCAATAAAAAAAATCATTTTAATTGAGCTAAGTTGTTGTGAAGTATTGTTTCCAGCATTGTGATTGCTGGAAAAGGGTCTCAAGCACCTTAAGCCCATCAAGGGTCTGGTCTGTTCAAACACTTGAACTGTTCTGGCTACTGTCTGCTGCTGATCTGTAGGGGAGATACAGATTTTTATCCTACTGTAATTCTTTCAGAGCAGGGCAAGCTTGAACAGAAAGATAATTTCCTCAGTGTACGTGAGGGAGAATTCGGGGTGTAATTTCAGTTCCCAGAGCAGTGAAAACATTGATTGTGTTTGTACCATAACACTAAATCATAAGCCATGGTTAACAATTACTGTGCTTGTATTTACACAGCATACGGAGTCAAAATATAGCTCATTGTGGCATAAACCTGATTTCTCAATAAACAAGATCATCTGGTTTGTTTTTATAAATCGCAGTTGCTTAGTGGTATATAGATTGAACTTTATTATTTAGCATGATATATATTGTGAACTTTGAATAGAGAAACAGTTTGCCTTGAGCAGAATAATCCCTCAGGGATTAGAAGACTATATTCTCCAAAGCTCTTTCATCATTGGTCTTGCATCTTTTTCAGTATCAGAAATTTTATGAAAATGTATTATTGTCTGATATTTCTGTGGTTAATAGAGGTACAATCATATTGCAATGCTTCAGCCAGTAATGTTGCAGGTAAAATCTTCCAATCTGTGGCTTTACTTTAAAGAATGGCATAGGGTGGGATTGAATGGGGTGATCATGTATTCCTTTTGAGAATTCTTTATAACCCAGAGTTACTTGTAACTGTGCTGTCATAGTTGAACTGGCCCGTCTTCTGCTATGAGGAACCAATATCTTTGCAATATAGTTCTTTTCTCGTGGCAATTGGAAGGTATTTGAGAAAGTTAATTATAATCCTGTGATGGAGAGATAACAGAGGACAAAGTATACATGCATGCTTTGTGAATTCGCCTTCAATTTAGATATTAGTCTTTAGTGAGTTCTTTACAAGTCTGTTGCTTCTTTGGGCTCACTAGTCTTCAAAATCTTCATAAATGATCTCGATGAGGGAAGGTACAGAGAATTCATCAAATTTGCAGATAATACTAAACTGGGGGGAATAGTTAATAATTTTCTAATAGCTAATACTATTCAGAACAATCCTGATAGACCTGAACTCTGGGTCCTATCCAACAAGATGCAGTTCAATGGAGAGAAAAGTATGGTCCTACAATAGGCAAGAAAAACCAAATCCATAGAGATAAGAATAGGTGGTACCTGGCTCAACATTGGTAATTATGAGAGGCATCTAGGTGTCCTAGTAATCCACCACTTAAGCATGAGCTAGCATAATCTTCCTCCTCTCCTGGTCATATGACCCAGAGAGGAGTTATGTAGCTGCCCAGTACGTACCACTGTACTATACCAAGCCATAATCCCTTAACTATATTATATCTTTATCTCCAAGAATGAACCTCCTGCTCCACTGTAGCACTATTTGCAGTAAACTTGCAGTGATGTCAACGTGGCAACACACATACAATGACCTAATCATGGAAATACCTCGATTACGTATTAGAATGCCAAACATGTTGGCGCCTG
>JANHFL010004994.1:210847-220978 GCA_032468155.1 Oxyrhabdium leporinum
TATTTGAATAAGCTAGGCATTCTTAGAAATAAAAATAACAAGGCTGAACTGATCTTCACATACCTATAAGGAATCTGTCTGCTTCTCTCTGCTTCTGAAACTGCAGCTGCCTAATGCAGCTGGAAGGGCAGGAGATGGGGTTGGGCAGGGCGGGGCCAGCCAGGAGTGGGATTTGGGGGTTCGCAGAACTTAGCTAGAGGATTGCCCGAACCCTTGCGAACTCCCAGCAGCCCACCCCTGGATTGGGTACAAGTAATATACTTTTAGCCATATCCTCCAATCCACCCATAATTGGTTTATGTAACCTACAGAGTAAAAATTGAACAAAATTCACTATGTCTTCATGCAGTATATGAACCTAGTCATAGTAAGAAATTAATTAGTGCTGGTTTATTGCTCAGTTAGTTTGTTACTCAGACATGAATAAATGACCTTGCTTCTGCTGCATCTTATAGTATACTCAGGACCAAATAACCTTAATAGTAATACACTTAGTATTTGAGTGAAAAATGTTTCAGTAATAATTGACATTGAAAAACATGAAATTAAAATGTCATAATTCAGACAAAAGACCTGACATTTATTATTTTTTAAAATCTTAAGTAATCTTTTAAAATTACAGCTATGCTGTCTTTGATTTTACATTATTAATAGATTTATTTGCCTGTTTTAGTTTTCCAAAGTTATTTTTTGTCTTGAGAATTCTTATGCTCTACTATTAAATACCTTTATCTTCCACTTTCTCTATGCAAAAGAGAAACTCAAAATGGTTTTAAATATAAATTTAATTTTGAGAAAAATTAAGACTTAAATATGAGTAATGCTTAAAAGTGGGCTTAAATGCAACTCAGTAGTTATGTAATGAACATTACATCTTACAGCACAAAGACTCCTCAACATCCCAATACAGTGCCAACAAAATTCAGCAGCAAAATGTCAATTTGGGGCAGTGTGATTTCTTTTTCAAAAATGGAAATGGTAGTAGCAAGCTGTTCCATTTCCCATCCTTAACCCCCTGTTGAGTACCCCAAATTGGGTTAGTGAAATTCTGCTCTTTTGCGATCACATTTCAATGAAATAATTTCATGCCAATTTAGGCAGTTTCAGAGCCAGGAATGGTACAGGTTTGCATACCAGAACCTCTCATATTCCCATCTTCAACCTCATTCAAAAGAGCAGAAAATTGTCCTTATATCTTCTGGTGATATCACTGGAAGGTCATCTCGCGGCCTTCAACTAGACAGAGGAGTACACTGTAGCCCCCAGCCAACAAAAGATTATACTTCCTTATCCTGCAGCTCACGATGTGCTTTGCACTATTAACACTCATTCCCCAAGTCCCTATGGGACACATTCTTAACTAGCCCACCTTTGAGCCTCTTGTTGCAAAACAGATTCTCCTTGACTATAGGCTTAAAGGTGTATGGGTCTTTTATAGAATCAGGTAGCATGCATAAACCATAAGAATAAGGATAAAGAGGATTGTTTGCATTCTGAAAACATGCCAGACAGTATGAATATATAATGTAGTTAAGGCTTGTCAGGAAGGAAATCCCCCTTCCCTTTGGGAGGAGTGGGGTAAGGATAGAAGAATAACCAAGTTCCAGTGGACTGCGATATGATCTGCTTTAGCTCATTAAAGACTGCAATAAAATATTAATAGTTATTGTCTCTCTATTTTTTGTAATTATCATCACAAAGAAAAATCTGCTGCAAGTCACTAATGTGTTCCCAGCAGTGGGTTGCTTTTTAATACCGTAGCAGGAAGATGAATGGTGGAAAAAAGCATTAATCTACAGCTTAGAAATACCGTAGTATGGATAAGCCATCTACCACCTTAACCCTACACAGCTGTGTCACTATTTCTGTTTTCAGTGCCGATGTAATCCTATTCTAGGATGGTCACTGATTTAACATTGTGATGCTTTTTACAAGGCTGAGGAATTTGGGAATGGAGTTCACTTATTTTGCGTCTGTATTACTCTGCTCTCTGATAGGAAGCATATCAAAATCAGGCAGTTTTGGACCATAACTTGCCAAAAGCTCCCTCTCCCAATCCCCCGTACAAATATTGCAGAATTTGTGTCAAAATAACAGAATTTCCCTTATCTCCCGCAGATAAAAGACCTCCTTGAGACTGAAAGCAAAATTTAATTCACTTCTAATTTTAGTCGCTGTTCAGAGAAAAGCAAATTCTACTAAAATATTGCAATAGTTATGTGTCGCTTTTTGGCAGGAGAAAACCTATTCCGATATGAGGCAGAGAGCACAACAAAATGTTGTATTCTAGAAAATAAAATAAAAACTTATTTAAAAAAAACCAAAATGTTGTATTCTAGGATGTGCAACCTGTAGCCTTCGTGATATTGCTGTGTCAGTGCTCCCAATGTTCCCTACCACTGGATATTTGCTGGAAATTGTAGTTCAACGACATTGTGAAGATTACGGTTTCTCCATTTCAGCTCTGTAAATTTCTTTAAGCCCAATTATAAACACTTATTTGTAGGTCCATATCAAGGGCAGATGGGGTAGCCCCTAAATTTCCCTGCCTTCTAAATATTGCTTGTTAAATGGCCTAGACTTGCTCAAAAAAGTGAACACCCCAATTTGTTTCTCCCTCCCAAAGGGTTTGTACTAGCTATACACGTATTTATTTCCATGTTGATTAAGCACAGCAGGTTGTGCTATGAGATTAAATATGTTTAAGTACATATAATTTCTCCCATTTCTACATTTCTATTAGAGTTTATTTCCTAACTGTTATATTGATGGTAAATTGTCACATCATTCTGTGTTTGTTTCAACACATGCTCCACTAGAAGTTGATTATTTGCTTATTATAGTGGCAGCATTCTTCCCGAAGTGGGTTGAGTTGTGATACTAACAGATTAATAAATTATAAGACTGTACATGACAAAACAATTGTACATCAGCATCAACTCACATTCCCAATACACCAGTTTGTTTGCGCCCAAGTCACTAAAAGCAAGTGCTCAAATCTCCCTTTTTGTCCTCTCTAACTAAATTGCATCATGCTTCTAGCATATGGGTTTTATAAATACTGTGTAGTATAAGAACAAATGATAGGTTTTTATGATACACTCATTCTACTCTTAAGAACCATTGCAACAGACTACAAAATCATAGGCTGTACTCAGCATTAATTACTCAGATATCCCATTACACAGGAGCACAATGCATCTGGCCATGTGCCAAACATGAGTTTACTTTTTTCAGTAAACAGTAGTTTATTGCTCTAGCTTTTTCAATAGATGTGAAATCCCATTTAGTGCTTCTAGGTTTTTCTTACCAACATAACTGTTTTCTACTTTACTCAATTTTGTTACACTTTTTTTCATGTTGCAATCCCTCTACATAGTCTAGTCACATTTAGCAGAACTTAGACCAATATTGTTGCCCCAAGGAGAGAATTGTGAGTCATTTTGAGGCTTGACCTCTATAGCCTTCAGCCTTCTCTTTTGATCCAAATGCAGACAGGTTGAATCTATGTTGATGCCTTCTATACTTTGACATCCATTTCCATGTTGGACATAGTCTGGGAGCCATCCTGAGCCACATTCTTCTCTCCAATTACAGGAGTAATTTTGAAGCCACTCAGTTCATAACCAAATAAGACTGAATCTATGTACAATCTGTAAAAGTTGGGCAATATATGAAAATCAACAACTTTGTTGACCTTCAAAAGGACTATATAAGGTTTCTGGTGTGATGAAGTCACTGAGAGTGGCTGAAAATGTATGATACATTTGGGGAATAAGAGAGGGGTAGAGAGAGAGTTTTCTAGTAGAAAAGCCACTCCTATCACTATTGTTAAAATCTTCCAAGCCTTCTATATATAATTGTTTAGGGGAGACCTAAGAACAGAACTGGAAACAGTTTGCCTGACAGAGAGACCTTCAATCTTATTCCTCTGTTTAAAGCCCTGAATTAAACTAAAAATAAAAAGCAAAACCTTTACCCAAATTGGTTTGAAAAACAGCAGTTCCTGAGTGGTTTTGGGATGGAGAAGTTAAAGGTGGGAGATGCTTCATTTCACACCATTGAATGGGTAAAGGAAACAAAAGTTTCATCATAAAATTCAGCTGCCTTATGTCAGGTACTGTGGGCTATGTGGCTTACTCACACCTGATATATTATCAGCATTTCAGTATTCCAGAAAATGAAAAAAAATATCAATTTTATATGTATTTCATACAAATGGAAAATGATGATCAATGATGACACTTCAGTACACATAACCTTCAAAATCAGTTATTTGTCATGTAGATTATTAAGAATTAAGCCTTAATTTTATCCTTCAATTACTTTGCTTAATCTGTGGAAACAGTTTATGTTGTTTTTGCAATCCATATATCTTGCATCTGCTGAAAGCCTATTGCTAGTACAGCCTCCCTAATTAATATTTCAGAACACAATAATCTATTTTCATGAGAAATAGTGCAAACTTTCAATAACGTAGCAGTGCAACCCAATTTGCATTCTCCTTAAATTGTTATATTGTTTAACATAGTTTTTCTAATACATCTCTAGGTTACTAAGATCAAAATTCTTGCTGCCTTTTTGTGGCCTGTGTGTGTTTCAGATAAATATTTCTAGAGTGACACCTTTTTCTCCAGAAGTAGCTGGAAATCCATGTGAATCAGTCCTTAATTTTTTCCTCTTTTACATGCATTTTTTACTACTGGTACGTATGGCTGAATGCCTTGGAAACTGAATTTAGAGTAGGAATTACAAAAGTGCATAAATACATATAAAATGATTTGGTAGACAGAATGGAACTTCAGGATCTTAAGACGTGGATTCTAATTAAAAATAAAAACTTATTTGGGACAATGCTTTTGTGAGAGAAATTAAGACCAAATGGTGAGATAATGCTGGGCATGAATTGTTAAAAACAGATATAATGAAAACTTTGTATTTTACCGCAATTAGTTAGAACTAACATTTTTAATAGAGGTTTTTATCTAGATGACACATACCTTGCCAAAAATTTAATTTCTAAAACAAGAATTGCTGAAGCCTAACTCTTTTGTTATGTTTGTCAGTGATTAAAAAAAGATACTTTGTTGTACAGGCTCAGAGGAACTTTTCTTTAATATTGTATTCCAGGATTCATTTCTGCAGCGGAGGGTGTATCCTGATATAAATCATTCACTGACTCACAACATCTAAAACAGTAGATTAGGAAGTCTTTTGAATATTTTCCATCCAGGTTTTTTCTTTTAATTTCTCTGAAAGTATATGCAAAATGTGTTTGATTTAGGAACTTCCAGACTTTGTAGAACCAACCACAGGTTGAATTGACCCTTTCCCAGCAATTAAATGATGTCATCGCTGGATTGTTTCTTTTGTACTGATCTGTTCTCTTGCAATTGTACAACAAGCAGTGAATATCATTGTACATGTGACACCATTTCATTATTCCAATTTTATCTGGGTGGTCTTAGAGTCCATTGGAAGAAACACCAGGCTTGGCCCACCTCCAACTTTGATAGGGAGAAAAGGGGGTTATTCTTGGCACGAACCTAGAGATGAGTAAGATAAGGCTGATTGCTCCGTGTTCATTTATTGGACAGGAAAAGTGAGTTATAAGTGGCTACTGATTCTCTGCGAGCACAGCCAACTGGGAAAGTACTAGACATGTGGCTATAAATTATCTGCACAGCATCCACAAGTTCTCCTTCATTTTCATTATGAGAATGGAAAGCTAGTTGACAAGAAGGATGGTTGGCTCGCAGCATTCTTTGTATTCCCTTTGGTCAAACTCTTCAGTAATTCTATCACCTCTCCTCAAATGCCTCCTTTTTTTAGTAGAGCATTTCTGGCTCATTGTTTTAAGCAGCCTGCTTTTCACCAGAGAACCTGGCCATTGGTTACATTAACTTGCAGACTCACCTGCGCAAAAGGTCCGATTCCATCAGCTCCCAGGCAGAAGAGAAACAGTGGTGACAAGCTGCTAAGCGAGGTGGAATTAGGAGGAATGATAATAAATGTAGATGGTCAGGCGGGGGAATAAAATGATCCATCTTTTGCATGTTCACCAAAGTGGCTGCCCCCTCCCTATGCCCATTCAATCAGAGCCTGTCAGACCTCCGGCAGCTTGGCATTTTTGTGAAGAATCTCTTGGCTAAAAATTGTTGTCATTCCTATTTCCTTGTTATCAGTCGTCAGCACCTCAGCAGGGCCCAGAGATTAACGCCGAATCACCAGGCAAACATCCATCCCCCAGGAACCTTCTCCATTACACCAAGCTCAACGGGTCCCTCCCGCCTCACCTCCTCCATCCATCATCTTTAACACTGACAGCCCAGCATAGGCCTCTCAAATTTATCTCGCTGCGTCCTGGGCAGGCTCTATCCGTCAAACCATGCAGAGCCTCCTTTCTTCTCTGGTTTGTTGCAGGAGGAGGAGGAAGCCACCCGCATGAGGGACTCAAGGAAAGATTGGTCCGAGATACACAATTAATCACGGCTGGTATCAATTTGGTTGATTTACTCCCTGGAGAGAGAAGGGGTGTAAACATGGTGTGTGCAGAGGCAGCATAGAAACATAATGTGTCTGTCTATAGGAAAAACATTAACAGATCATCCCTGTGGCTGCTGATTGATGGGGGTGCTGGGAGAAGGAGAATTTAACGCTGGCAATAGCGACAAACAAGAGGATGCCAAGGTGTTGGGTCCACTTTGAGGATCATCTTGGCAAAGGCCACTGTCCATGAAAAGTAAAGTCTGTGAATCTGTTAATCTTGAAGTTTTTTTGTACAAGGGCAGTGTCTCTGTTACTGCTTTTGGGTCTGATACGGAAGTTGAGTCTAGCCATACTGGCAAATAATGATAGTAAATATGACATCTGGTACAAAATGTATATATCGCCTTCTCTTTAGTCACTAGAAGGGAGGAACCAGTGTCTTCTGGGGTCCTGTTCGCACCTAACATTTTCTGCAGTGAGTCTCCCTTTTTCAGTTGTAAAACATGAATCTGAGAAAAAGGACCACTGAATATTTTGGTGCAGGAGGTTGGGGGAACAAACAATCCGTGTAGCAGAGTGAGAGAAGGTAATAGAGGCAAGCCTGATTAAAAGTCAAGTAGAGATAAATGACAATTAATAAATTTTAATTGCCAGTAATTGCACTCTACAAATTTCAGTTCATTAGTGTGTATCATTTCCATATTCACCTCTTTTTTTGTCACATCATGCATGGTGGCATCCCCATTGGGGGCGTATAATTTAGATATAGCTTTAGTAGAATGGGAGCAATGGAATGAGAATGGAATTCAGTATATCTGGTTGGGAAAGACTGGTCTAGAGAAAAAAGAATGCTGACAATATTACAAGATATTAAGCCTTCTCCAGAGACAAATATGAAAGTGAATCATGGTCTTAATAACAAAATGTCCTGCTCTCTCCCATCTCAGTATTTTGCCCAACCCACCTGGATAGATACTTTATGGCCTCATCCTAAAACACTTCATGAAAGGAAACAACTGTTCTAATAAATAGTGCACCTTTGTAGTAAATAGGAATCAAGATTTATCCTGAAGAAATGTAGAATGCTCAGTTAATGCTTCATTTATTTTTAACCAGCTTTTTATATGTTGATATATCATTTCATTAATCTGGAAAACAAATATGATGTAATTAAGAGAATTTGTGTTTTGACCAGTAACATTTAGGTTCTAATCCTTGCTCAGGCATGAAATTTATAGCAAACCTTGTGTTAGTCATACATTCTTATCTGTGCATACATGTCACCTGAATTCTTGGAGGATGACTGATATAAAGTGACAAATTATAGGAAAAACAATTCTGAGTTGACAACAATGAGACCAATCTGCAGGCTCATTCCCATCCCACCCCCAATTTAGATTAGACAGAAGAGGAAGAGAAAGGTCATTGTAACACTAGGCTGACAGATCTGTAATATTTACCAAAACAAAAAACAAAACCCAAACCTCTTTGCATTGACAGTAAATGGAGAAAGGAAATTAGCACCATCCAGAGCTGGAATAGTTGATGGATACATATTGAGCTTTTCTGGGAGGATAGAATGACTCTGAATGTAATGAATCACATATCAACCTCTCCCTGCTCACAGAATATCCTGCTTTGGAAAGACACTCATGTGGCCGGCATGACTATATGTTGGGCTCATGGACTGCTATTACCTTCCCACCAAAGTGGTACCTACTTATGTACTGTTATTTGCATGTTTTGAACTGCTAGGTAGTCAGGGGCTGGGGCAAGTAACGGGAGCTCATCCTGTCATGCGGCCTCGGGTCTCAAATCCTAGGGAGGGAGGGAGACAGTCAGAGAGAGACAGAGATTCTTGCCCTTTTCATGTAACACTGAGCTGGTTGAATTGAATTTTAATGTATTACAAGCATAAGAAATTGTCACGTAGAGTGTCAGAGCATTGATACATTTAGCTCAATATCATCAATTTGTTAGGATTTTAGACAGAATTTCCCCCTAGCTTTATCTGAGGAAAACTGAGCTTAATTTTTACCTTTTATGCCTGGAAGATAAGGGAGGATTAAATTTGAATCTTTAAGATGCAAAAAAGTGATATGCTACTAAATTATAACTCTTCTGCTGATTAGCCTTTTTATCTTCTAAGTTTCTTTAGCAGTCTGCCAGAATCTCTCATCCATCTCCTTCTCTTACACACAGTTTTAAAAATATTTTAAAAGTTGGTGAAACAAGATTTCCCACTGCAAAGGATGTTGGCTTTCAGCGAAGATACAACTAATTAGCATGGCACAGGTTCCACATGTTAACTGGTATTCCTTCTTCAACTTAAAAAGGTCTAGTTATGAGTTCTTGCAAATGAATCTTGCGAATTGTATTCAAGAATTAAATATCTATATTTCTGGGCCAATATTCCTCTATTTCACCATCACTGCCAAATTTTCTTTTATATATTCCTGCATTCTTCTTAGAAATTGTTTTTACAATTGTTTCATCTATTTCTCTCTCCTTTCTCTTTAGATTAATCGCCACCTCGGAGCATTGTGTTTTCTTTTATTTTTGTGGAAGCAATCCATAATTTTGTAGTGGTTGTTTCAAATATACATACAAACTGATTTTTATAGCTTGTTTTTATCACCTTTTTATTATCTTGGGTCAAAAGCTTTACTGGGTTGTAGTCAAGGTATTATGCAAACTAGGAGAAAATACCCCAGCAAAACTATAGATTTTCTCATTAAACTCTGCTTGGACATGTAGATATTGTCATAAAATTCTAGTAAGTATTATGGTGGCTAATATAAAATTATAGTTTGACAATCTGGTGCCAGTGGCCCTGCCTCCAGTTCAAATTAACATCCCTCCCCCTTCTGGGCTAGAATAAAACCTGATTTCTGCCAGAGGAAAGATTCAGAACCTCCCCAGAGGGCCATGAATAGATTGATTGCAAGACTGCTATGCACAGAAGCAACTATCTCATTCTTCCCAAGCAGCCACAAACCCTATAACCCATTCAACCTAGTCATTTCATTTATACCTTACTTAGTGCAGTGTTGGAAAGCTAATGGCTACCAGGTACATACTGCATTTAGTCATAGAAATGAAAGCCATGGTACTGTGTTAAGTCTTACCCAGTTTTCCCAGTAGCCAGTTGTTTAATTTGCTGTACGGTTCACTGATCATAATTGTGTATTGTGGATCACTGGTAGAAGAAATATAAAGAACTCTGTTTCATCCCTGGCCAAGATTTCCTGTCTTTTATTGCCATTAGAAATTGGAATCCAGTGGCACTGAGGACAATCCCGGGATTGAGGAGGAATGGAGTAGGCCCAGTGGTGGGATTCAGCCGGTTCGGGCCGGTTCGAGCGAACTGGTAGGAAAGATTCTGGCTGGCCCGCCTGCCCTTTCTTGAGTTCCCCACGTGCCCCATTTTGGCTCCCAGGTAAGTGCAGGGAGGCCCACTATGCCGGAAACAGGGCACGGGGGTGTGTGACATGGCCCCCCATGCCCCATTTTGACTCCCAGGGGACTTTGGGGAGGCCCACTAGGTCCAAAATAGAGCACACATCCCCATGCCTCATTTCGACTTCCAGGGGGTTTTGGGGAGGCCCACTAGGCCCGAAATGGGGCATGGGGGTGCAGTGC
>JANHFL010004994.1:221108-235311 GCA_032468155.1 Oxyrhabdium leporinum
TAGAGCACACATCCCCATGCCTCATTTCGACTTCCAGGGGGTTTTGGGGAGTCCCACTAGGCCCGAAATGGGGCATGGGGGTGCAGTGCGGCCCCCCCATGCCCCATTTTGGCAGTGTGGCCATGACCACCCAGTCACATGACCAATAAGCCACGCCCACAGAACCGGTAGTTGAAAAAAAATTGAATCCCATCACTGAGTAGGCCCCATCCTCCTTGCTTAAAATTACTTGTAAAAAAATAAGCAAGCTGCAAATAAGCACCTGGGTAAGTCTTCTGGGGCTCTAGTTCAGTGTTTCTCAAATATGACAACTTTAAAATATGTGGACATCAACTTCCAGAATTCCTTAGACAGAGAAACACTGTTTTGGTCCAAGACTCCTAGGAGGGAGGGTATGAAGCCAGGTCAATGAATGTCTGTCTGTCTCTCTCTAGCCTCTTACCCAGTAATTAAAATAGCCTATAAAGCCCCACTCATGTTCAAAAATATGCTTTAGATGGTATATCTAAAGAGATATCTGCCTCTTAGGAAACCTAATGATGGCATTTTAATATCTAAAATAAAATACAATCTTGCCTAAGTACATGCTCATGCTTTAAGGCAGGACAAATTTCTGTGAGCTTTCAAATTGCATCAACACTTAGTTGCATTGATGTTTTACTATGTCCCACTCTGTAAAACTCACATGTTTAGTCCTTGTATGAAATTAATTTTCATCTCTTCAATAATGGTAAAAATGTATTGTCCTTGCCATATATCCCATTTGCCACTTCATGATGACCTTGTAGTTCTTTGTGTATGTACTTTGAGCAGTTGCACGTTTTTCTGCATTGTGCACATGATTCCATACATTAGGAAGTAAGTAACAGGCTGCCTTTCACTTGTTTCAGACTTTACCTCCTTCGATTTCTGTTCATTCGCTGGGTTGACTCAGACTTATGGACATAGTGTCCTAATACCAGTGAAGGACACCTAGTGACCTAATCTTGCCCTAGGTAGTAATATCAGCTTGTTAGATGAGAGATTTCTTCAGGTAGTGTTGTACCTAGTTTATTGTTCAAAGGACATTTGTATTGCATATAGTTACGCTCTAGAAACAATTGTTTGATTGTCTGATTAACATTTAAAGCCATATTGATAATAAACCTGTGGTAGCATGACCGTTTGCTACCTTCATGTGATGAAAACTCTTAATCATATTTATTATGTAAACACAGCATGCCTTGCCCCTGTTAAATTATTAATAGTGCTATTAATATATTTACATACAAATCTTACTGCACTTGATGGAAACTGAAAAAAAGCTGTCCCTTTGTGTAATAGATTCTGTATCTTGTAGAGAACTGCTTATTAAAGAAACAAGCATTAATTCTTCTCAGAATTCATGTTAAGAATATTATCGCTTTCATTTTGAGAAGTGGCTATTTTGTAAACAGCCAGGGTGCCAATTCCCCTTTCCCAAAATAATTTATTTTAAAACGTATTTTTATTATGACCTTCAGTATTATTATTAATATTGCAGTAGTTACCACTATTTTCATTACTGTAAAATTGAAAGGATTACCCTGCTGTTCAATTGCTTTTACAGTATTTAAAATAAATGTGCGGGTAGCTGAGACATGTCATTAATTATTATTGTTGAAATTTCTAAAAATTAAGAGTAATATTAGAGGCTGGGAGTCTGCCTTTTTATTTTTTACAATTTTAATATTCTGAAACAAGGCAACTTTCCTCAATTTAATGTTTTATAAATCTGCTTTTAATAATAGGGGCATTATGGTTTCCTGTACAACGTTAAGCCTTTTATGCTGTTAAAAAAGATTTCTCTTTTTCTCTTGCTGAAGGCAACTATATTACCATATCCCCACTGCAATATAGTATTACCATATCCCTAATGAGTAATGAGAATAAAACAATTTTGAGCCCATTTCACAAGAAGATGATGATTTATGGCTGTCCCATTCCTCTATAAAGATGGTGCCTTGTAGCCTCCTGGTCTGCTAGTTGGTAAACTGTAGGAAGCAGGAGCAAGATACCTGTAATGGGCCCATGTGTATCTTCTGGGGAGCAATAAAGCCCACAGACAGTAAGTTGTAGTCCTGTGCCCCGATATAATTCTTCTGGATTGTTCATATATAAAATAATTCCTGTGTTGTACTGTGATGCTCCTGTGTACAGGAAATCAAAGCATGAATCTATTTAAAGTATGGGTACTCCCTATTCTCACCTGCCCTTAATAACTGACTACAATTCTTTTTTAGAAAAAAGAAAGCTTTTTTTCTCTCTGCAATTTCTCATGAAACAGGCACTTTCAGAAAAATGATAAGAAAGCAATTGTTTCAAATCGGTCATTTGGGACTCAAATTACTAATCTAATACATTTTTATGGAGGTTTGCGGAGAGCTCCTATAAAATACAGTCTATGAAGCTGCTTCAACTTACCAGTATTCTGAGTATGATAGATCGAACCCAACAATCTCTTTGGGCTATTCGGGTTTAGGACCTGTGAAGCTGTTGCTGCTGTCATAATATAAATGTTTATATTCCTTTATCAATATTGTCTGCCTTGTCAAGGATTTCCAATTCCCTTGGGATGGATTTTCCACCTTACCCTAAGGGGGGAGAGAAAAAAATAGATGAAGCATTTGAAAGAGAGGATTTAGGACCACTATCTAAAACTGTCCAGCCACTACCAATTCAATGTGCTAAAATTCAAGTTGAAGCACGCACAGTCTTTTCCCCCACTGGATATGGTATATAGTGAGCAGGCTTTGGAGTTCTTACCAAGCTGTTTTGCAATTAGTTTAAACCAATTACCATGTAATATTGTTGTTATATTCCCTCAAATAATCCTACAGTTCATACTATCCATAGGAGCTTACTCAGGAATAATAGTTCCATTAGTTTGATGGAACTATTTGTCTAGAAAAAAAAATTAAGTTTGCAGGCTTTAATCAGCAAAATATTCCTACTTGAAATGTTTCTATTTTCCTAGGTACTGGCCCTTAATTAGTCATTTCCTGATTGTAACTTTCAGTCAGTAAGGTCCTCATTTAATGTTCAAAGCAGTTTACTTAGTTACAGATCCTTTAATTAACTTTCAATTTCAGACTTAGTTCTCTCAAGCCCTATATTAGAAAATGGTTAATTAAAGAACCAAGAAAAGAAAGTAGTGCTATAAAATATGCCAGAAAAACATTTATTCTTTTTTAATTTATTGAGGTCCCTGAAATATTGCATGGAAAATTACTCAAATTCTTTATAATTGATGTAAATGTAATGTAGTGCTCATCAACTAATGTAATATTTGCAAATTAATATTACTAATTTTGCTAACCAAAATTGCAATAATACTCTTTATACATTTGTACAAGAGTAAAATCAAAATTAGAGTATAAGTTCTTTTTGGGGTCTATGAAATGACTGCCTCTCAAAAGTTCATAATTATAGTATAACCTAAATGTGTGGCAAACAGCACAAAAGTAAAGAAAAATTGCCAAAATGAACAAGAGGATTTAAACAGTGGGTTTTTAAATTATATCTTGCCTAGACCATAAGTCAAGGTAGTTTCTTAAATTTGTTCTTATTAGTTTTATATTCTAGGAACCAAAGAGAGCCCTTTCTTCTCCTATTTTCCTTTTACTGACTAACACTTTCATTGCTTCAACTACTACTCTTACTATTTGGTAGTCCTGCTTTCTTACTCAGTTTCCACTAATTTACTCAGTTTTTCATTTACCATTAAGCCATTTATGCAAATGATTAGAAAATCCAGATTGGGCTTAACCTTGATCACATTTGCTGGGGTGGGGGAGAAATTAATTTTGTACATCTTCAATTTTTTGCAGTTTGAAACCAAGTTTTCATATTTATCAGTTGAAATTCAGTTTTCCCAATTTTGCAATGTACTCTTCCAATACAGTGTAAAAATATATTTTACAAGCATTCATTGTATTATAGAAAATTATTTGCCAAATCTATATATATTAGATAAAATCACAATCTAATGCATATATTTGGAGAAACGTGGTAGAATATATATGAACTTAAAAAAAACCATCAAGTTTGCAGAACTAGATAAGGCATGCTTGCAAAATGAAAAAAATAATAAAAACTGAATTTGGCCTGGTATGAAAATGAAAAATTGAAGGAAATCAAAATTGACAGATTTCTCAAGCTAGTAAAAGATATATGGATCTATGCAAGGCTCAGCCATTATAATCCACCTGGCTCTGTGTTTATGACTGATAGGATTCAGTATCAGGTTTCATAACCTATGATGCAAGATTCTTCTTGATCAATCTCTCCGCAGTATTTTAGTATAACTCTAAATATCCTGCCCACCTGGAATGATCGGCATAGATATCTGGTTTTGGTTTTATAATAAATTATATCTTTTACCCCAGGGCAAACAGATCTCCAATGCAATATCAAACTATCTTCCTGATTGCATTATATATTATTGTAATTATTAATGGCCTAAATGAGTTCAAGTAGAAACAAAGAAAGATCCCATTGGTGCTAATCCAAAAATGATTCTGATAAACACTCTTATGAGTTTTTTAAGCTATTTCCTTACTAATGATTTATAGTATCTGCTAAGCCATAATTGAAGTGATTTAATGCTTGTCCTCATTACTGTTGTACAGTATCAGCAAAATGTTGGTTGAATGATGCTATAAATAACCGGTGAGAATATCAGTCTAGATGGTGTGCTTGGTTTTCTCCAATCTAATTTCTCCAGTTGCATTCAACTCCCAGAATAATCAACCAACACATCTGAAGGCCAACAGATTGAAGAGGATGGATTAGGCCTTCACCACCATGGTGTTTTTCAGTGAGAGCCCTGGGGTTAATGCATTCAGAAAACGAAAAGCCAAGGAGACGGACGAGTTATTGACATTGTGCCTTTTTGTGGTCCTGGAGAGGTGGAGAGAGGGCTGGGCAGACTGTAAAAACAAATCAAACAGTGAACAAAAACAACTCCTGAGCTTGCCAAAGAGCAGACTCAATATTGTCTTTTCTCTGACTCTTTTTTTTATAAGCCTCTAGCATTGGCAGCAACATAAAAATGTGGTTGTGAGGAAGAGAGTGTTTTGATTGCGACTGCTATTGTGACCCAAACAGTCAAAGAAGCACCAACGTGAGAAAATTAAAGGACAAGGGAGGAAGCACACAAGGAACAGCTGGGGGTGAAACTGTCTCAGACTTTTTCGGACGCTGGGACAGTTGACATTGGCAAGCTTTGAAGAATTCTTTAAGCTGTTGCTCTCTCACAAGTTTAGAAAGGTTAGCACTGTCTCCTACGCGGGTGCACTCAAGATGAATTAGATTGTAACACCCATCATTCCCGGTTGGCTTGTTTGTGTAAACCTTAAGATGGACTGTGAGGTTTTTTTCCTCTCTACAAAGGAACTGTTGGAAAATAAATACAGATGAAAAATTTGCCTTCCATACCTATTCTTCAGTGGAAGAAAAATGCTGCATTCCAAATGGGTTCTTGACAAAAGTTTGTATTCATTTTCTCCCATTCATTTTTCTAGATTTTTTCCCCCAACAGCAGCCTATCATACTATTGCTTTCAGTGCTGCACTTCAAGATAAACTTTCTAAGGATGTATCATAAATAAACCAATATACCATGTAACACGGAAGCAACTACAGTATAGAAAAACTACAATGATAAAACAGTAAATTAACAATTAAGAGGCTAGATGATTAAAAATATCTTTATCTGATACCTGAAAAAGAAAATACAAGTAGAGTGCCATCCTTTCTCAGTCACTCATAAACAATGATCTCAGAGTAGAGGTCAACATTTCCTCTGGTACCATAATCCCAAAGTAAGAACCAGCTTCCAATTCTCTCAGATAGCCCACTATGAAAGAAATGACGATGGCAAATATTAGTATTCTTACACGTGTTCATTTGCCTGTTTCTCATCAGCCTAGGCTTCAGTGCTAGCGGATCTTTCTGGGGTATTTGGTATCTGACAGCTGTGTCAGTTCCTGCCTACTAGCTGTCATTCACGGGATTATTCATAGTCTTACAGATACAGTGTGCACTATCCGGTCAGAATGGTGACAAATTTCAGCCAGGTCCAAAAAGCATGCTTTCCAGGTCCGTTCTCCACTGTGCATGCAAGAAGCCTGTGGGACCATGGTAAAAAACCCCATTGTAGTTCAGACCTTCCAACTTCTCAGGAAAAAAAATATCTTGCGAGTAACTTACCGTAGTCCCACAGACCCCTTGCACGCGCAGCGGAGAACAGACCTGGGAAGCAGGTTAGTGAAGGGATGTTGCTGCCCTGGGAGTGGGGTGGGGGTGGGGATTTGGCATGGGTGCCCTGACTGAAGCCTCTTTAGCTAAGCTGGTGCGAAGCGCATGGGGCAGCTCCGCACCCCTTACCTTGCTTCGCCTTCCACCCCCCCACCTCTCTTCGTTCTTCGTGATGCGAATTGCAGGCACATTCACGTTGTGGTGGTGGCACTGACAGCCCCGCTCAGCAGGAGCCTGCTGCTGACCCCTCTTCTGCGGCCGCTTGCTGCCACTCGCACACATCGCCCCAGCCTTCAGAAGCCTGTTGGAAGGCATCCGTAGCCTTTAACAGAGAATCTATTATTGGCTGCAGAGGGCTTTCTGGAAATCCCTCTGCAGCCAATAATAGAGCTCCGGATCGATCCGGACCTCTGTTATCAGCTGCAGATGCCTTCCGACAGGCTTCTGAAGGCAACATGGAGCCCTGGTAGTGCCGTGCGCGTCCATCTGGAGCCCATCCGTGCGCATCCATCTGGAGCTCAGCACGGACTGAGGGAAGGATGACAGGTAGGAAAGTTCTCCAACTCCCTGTTTTCCTCTGCCAAAAAGCCTCCATTCCGAAACTTCAGTGTTCGGAATGGAGGCTTTTTGGCTAATGCTTCCCCAAGGGGCCTTTGGGCTGCAGCTGTAGCCAGACAGTTCCCCCCCCATGCCCACCCCAACCACCAGGCTTATTTTTGGGGTAGGGGCAAAATTAGGCCCACCCTTAAAAAAGTAGGGTTGGGCTTATTATTGAGGTGGGTTGTGTTTTCTGAGAAACATAGTATTTCTAAGTTGTCTTTTAGGTAGGACACCATTCTGGTCAGGATGTATAAATTCGTTAAAAAATCTTTTTAATCTCTCTGAAATTATAGAGGCATATATTTTATAGTTTACATTTAATAATGATATTGGTCTGTTTTTTATCTGTTGAGGATCTGTATCTTCCTTTGGTATTAATGTAATATATTCTTCTGTCCATGTTTTGGGGAGCTTGGCCTTTGATAGTGCTTCATTATAGACCTCCAGCATTGACAGTCCTAGTGCCTCTTGTACATTTTTATAGAGTTCTGCCAGAAGCCCATCTGGTCCAGGTGTTTTATTGGTTTTTTTTGTCTTTTAATTGCTTGTTATTTCCATTGTTGTTATTCTTTCATTTAACATTGCTCTCACCGTGTCTGGTATTTTAGGTAGACCAGCCTTTTCCAAATATTGCTTTATTGTATCTTCTGACATTTTTTTCTTGATTGTAATGTTTCCTTAAAAAATCCTGGATTATTTTCTTTTTGTCTTCATTGTGGTGATGGAGAATCCACTTCTCATCTATCAGTTTGCATATCATTTCCTTCTCTTTCTCTTTTTTTCAATTTGTACGCTAGCCTGGCTTATTTGCATTTTCAAAAAAGTTTTGTTTTGCCATTTAGATTTTGGGGGGCATTTTCTCTTGTACTATTAGATTCAGTTTATGTTTTATTAGATCAATTTTCTCTTTTATTTTATTTTTGGGGGGATCATTCTGCAATTCTGTCTCCAATTTTTAAGCTCTTCTTGTAGTGTATTTTACTGTTGTTTCCTTTTCTTGCTTTTTCTTGCTATATATGTTATCGCTAACCCTTGGATATATCCTTTTGCCATGTCCCAAACAATTTGCAGTGATGTTTCTTCTTTTCTATTTTCTTTGAAGAAAAAATCCATTTCTTTCCCCATCATTTGTGTGAACTCCTTGTCTTTTAAAATAGTTTGATTCAGTGTCCATCTAGGTTTCTTCCTTTGTCCCTTCCATATAACTTTTATGGGGTTGTGGTCTGCCCATATGTTCATTTCTATATCTACCTCTTGGATGTCTGTTCTCATTTCTGATATCATCTATGCCATGTCTATTCTTGATCATGATTGATGTCTATTCAAGTAAAATGTATATTGGTTTGTCTTTGGGTTTAGCTCTCTCCATATATCCTGTAGGCCTATTTCTTGTGTCATTTCAAAAAAATATTTTTGGAAGTGTCCTTATTTTTTTACTTTTTTTTACTGCTCCTATAATTTATTTTGGCACCCACAATTGCTTTGAAGTCACCTATCTGTTTTAAAGTCATAATTTCTCTCCCTTTATACTTCAAGGGCTCATCTCTAGTTCTTTTATATATTTCATCTCTCAATGTTTTTTTAGTAAATCTCACATGCACCTCTTTTGGTAGTTTATGTCTTCTAGCATAATTCATATGGATTCTAAATATTTCATCTATTTCCCTTTGTACGTCTTGTTTATTTTTCTGTAGTGCTCCAGCCAGCAGTTCTGTTATATCGTCAGCCAGGTCTTCTTTCTCTTCCAGGATATTCTGAAATCTCAAATAGTATGCCACCTTTTCCATCTCTAGAAAAATTACTTTCTAATTCTCAATTGGCCTGTGATAGCTTTTGGTCCATTTCCTCCATTTTTTTCTGTTTGCTTAGCCTTTGTTTCTATTTTCTGTATCCTCTGTTCATTCTTCACTATCATTTGCTGAAAGTTCCCTGTCTTTTCATCCATTTTCTGTATATCTCCCTTCATCTCCCCCATTTCATTCTTAATCTCGTTGTGGTTTTTTGACATAACTTCCTGACTTTTGGTCATGGCTTCTTGAATCGATAGTAGCATCGCTTGCATACTCTGAAGGGAACTTGTTTTCTCCAGACCTAGCATGCTCTCTATCTATCTTTGATTGGATGGGCTTGATGCTGCTGCTGCTGATGAGGGTGTAGATGCAGCTTTCTTTCCTGTCTTAGATGTATTCAATATACTGTATTTTTCGGAGTATAAGATGCTCCAAAGTATAAGATGCACCTAGCTTTTGGGGAGGAAAACAAGAAAAAAAAATCTGCCTCTGCCTCCCAGCAATTTGCCTCCTTGCAGCAAACAGCAAATAGCCTGGTCAACTTCAGCACAGCCTGATTTAGCACGAGCAGCTGATTGGCGGTTGGATTGCCTCCCGGAATACCGCTGTTCAGCTGTTCCAAGCTGCGGGGATCACCGCTGCCCATCGCTGCCGTCACTGCCTATTGCCACCACTGCCTATCGCCTCCATGTGCCCCAGTTTTGGTCTCTGTGCACCCCATTTTTGACATCTGTGTGTCCCATTTTTGGCATCTGTGCACCCCATTTTTGGCCTCTGCGTGTCCTGTTTGCGGCCCATTCCAGGCGGCAACGATCGGTGGCAGCGCTGATCCCCAACACCTGGAACGGGCCAAAAATGGGATGCTCAGAGGCCAAAAATGGTGTACGCAGAGGCCAAAAACGAGACACATGGATGCAAAAAATGGGGCACATGGAGGCCAAAAATGGGGTGCATGGAGAAGCCGAAAATGGAGCACACAGAGGCCAAAAATAGGGCATGTGGAAGCGGCAATAGGTGGCAGCGATGGGCGCCGATGGTGCCGATGGGCGGTGGCGATCCCCGCAGCCTGGAACAACTGATCAGCAGTTTTCTAGGAAGCCACTCCAAATGCCAATCAGCTGCTTATGCTAAATCAGGCTGTGCTGAAGCTGACCAGGCTATCCAGTATTTGATCTGATATAAATATAAATATCAGATCAGATAGTGAATAAGTATAGTTGACTTGCATTTAAGTACCGTATTAGTCTGTAATACTTTAAATACTCTATAGCTTATTTAAAATATCTGACATAATACTTTCCTTTGGTATAGAATCAGATCAACGAAAGTGCTATAGAGAGAATGCTGAGAGGTTACTTATAATATCCATTTTGCAAGATCTGGACTGCCAAATTTATTGTAGACTATGAATAGTGAAGTCTTGACTGTCTATTCTATTTCTAAATCTGGCATATTCTACAGTGAGCACATTCATTTGTGTCATTCAGTTCAAAATTTCCCATGTGGGTGGTTGGCATAAAGCTTGCAAATGACACTTAAAACAGTAATTGGTTGACAATTGACCAGATCACTCTTGGCCTTTATTGTAGGTTCAGAGATTGCAATAGATCCAGACAACATACTGTGTTAAATTAGAATAATGAGGAGAACATCTCAATGCAGGACAAAACAAAGCACTTTCTAAAGTTACACTATTGCCTGCAGTATTCTTTAATTCTAAGTGCTTTTTTAATTCTTCTTAAATGTTATTCCTTGACTTTGTTGCCCCCCTTACCTTTTTTTCTTCGTGTTTTATTCTTATTCCTCAGCTCTTCTCTATTTTGAGAACAAAATAGACCTATTTTATTTTTATTATTCATGTTTGTAACTATTTCTGATTCTTACATTCTTTGGTGACTAATCTTTTCTATGTGGCCTGCTATCTCTTAACCCTACAATGCATTTCTGTGATTCTTTTCCATTCACTCCCTTTTTTCCCCCATAAGTCCCTCAGTGTTTCCTTTTCCATCTGATGCTTTGCCAGCTACATTGATTGTTGTATTTCCCCTTTTTTATTCTACTAGACTCCAGGGCTATTTTGGATTCTCGAGACTTAAAATTGGTATGGTAGGAAGGAAAGACTAGAAAAGCTTATTCTTATGTTCTAAGGAACATCAGCACCTGAATGTCGTCCATGTGAACAGAAACAAGTGCCCCTATGAATAGCCAATTCCTAGGCTATCTTCTGCAGCTTTTCATCTGCCTTGAAAAAGACTCCTTCTTTGAGCACTGCTCACCATTCCAGAACTTGGCTCCCCTGCAGTCAATTGGGATTCTATTCTCCTGGACTTGCACCCTGTCTCCCAACTGTGCTTTGGACTGCCTTTCTCCAGTTGCTTTTGGCTGACTCTTGAGCTAGCTCTTAGGGTTCGGGCTGTCATAGCCACTGTCTCTGCTGCTACAGCTCTGCTGCTCCTGACATCTTTCTTCCTCAATATTACTTCTATTTTCACTTCTATTCTCATCTTCCCTTTTTCCTCTGTTGTCAAGATGGGTTATTTTGAGTTCCTTCAACCTTTCAATCTTAGATAGTGTAATCTTTCTCCCAGGCCTTCCTTAACTGTTCTTTCATATCTTCCCCAAGGTTATATCTCTGTTCCTTTACAATAATGTTTATTTTGGCATCTGAAAGTAGTATTCCATGTGAGTAAATAAAGTTGTCAGGATAGAATCTCACCAATCTAAGTTTGATTTTATGCATTGAGCCAACATCTAGTCTTCTCCACCACTTGTCGCTTTACTATTATTTAGTTGCTTTATAGTACAAGCAGGTAAATATGTGGATAAAGAAACTTGGATCACTGGAAGGACTGAAATAGGAAAAAATGAGGTAAAAAGTGTTTATAGTGTAATTAGTTTCTATTCTGAGGCAGAACAAGCTGCAAATCATCAGAATAATTTTAAACTTTTACACTTTGGTCTAGCTTATTCCAGCTGGCCACATTTACCTCTTCTTTTTCTTTATCAGCTAAGACTTGGTAGATTTTCTTTCACATATCATCACTCCAACATTAATGTCCAATATTATTTTTAATATATATACCTTTATTGATTTTCAAAAAAAGTACAAAGTTAAATGCTAGGCAAACAGAAAAGCAAGATTTGAAAAAAAAGAAAAAGCTCAAAAAAAAGGATAGAGTGTGAAAAAGAAACAGGAAGAAAGAAAAAAAATAGAAAAATAATGACCTTTGACTTTCTTCAGTACTTATGAATAAAAAATACATCAAACTCATACACTGATCAACACTTGTCTACATTATTTCCATAGTCCGATAAAATTCTAATAAACAAATCCCCAAATCAACTTTTCATTTTTTTCAGTTTCTTTCAAACAGTCCAAAAATTATTTCCAAGTCGAAATAACATTTGTCAACATCTTTTCAATTTTGCCGTCTTCATCAATTCCACCAGCTTCACCATCCATTCTTCCATTGTAGGTATTTATAAGTCCTCCCACCTTTGAGCATATGAAAGTCTTGCTGCCATTATCATATACAAAAACAAAGTTCCATAAGATGTTTTCCTTTGTTTGTCCATTATATCCTATATTATTTTGGAAGGCTCAGTGAACTTTAATTTTTTGTATCCCATACCTAAACAATCAAACCAAGGTTTAAATTGGATTCTAGTATAATTATTTAATTCTTTACCACTTTTACTTCTTAGATATATTGTTACTGATAATTTGTTAGTTATCAGTTAGTTTCCCCCTGGTTGCTGTCATGGAAACTTGGTCATAAAGTCTACAATGCTGATTATCATGCAGATGATAGTAACTACTTCACAAAATTTCCTTTTGGTTTCCTCCACAACTGATCCATTTAAAGTAAGATAGTTTCTCTCTCCCTAACATGGAAGCCCAGGATTTAACATTAGTTCCTTCAACCCTACAGTTTATTTATTTTTAGATCTTTTATCACACTTATTCCCTCTTCTTAGGTATACTCTTTTATCTTTGCCAGCTTTTATAGAGTGAATATATTATTATTATTATATCTGCTATACTCCTGTTGTATATTGCTGAGCTTAAAAATCAGAAATGGGGAAAATGAAGAAAAAAAAATCAAGCACAAGTTTCAAGCACGCTAGACAAAGAAAGCACTTAAACAGCTTAAAATTGAGGATCTGCTGTCACTGAAAGGAGACTTAATTATAAGTGATGACATTTTTCCACTAAGTGATCAATTTGAACTACTGAACAGGGAGAGTGTGCAAGGATGGGTAACTTCTGATTAACGATTCCACTTCAAAGGAAAGTCAAATAGGCGCAAGATTCACAAACAATGATAACTCAAACAGTGTTAAGTTTGAATTTCCACCTGGATTTGTTGGTAAAAAAAGTGTATATTACTTGTAGAGACTATGTGATTATTATTTTTTAAAAGAAGTTGTTGGACATTAAAAAGAAGCTGGACAAACCTTCCCATTCTCTGGATAGACTTTTGGATGGTCCGATTAGTAAAGAGGAAAAACTTCTAGAATAGATTTTAAAGTTCAGACTGACAAAATTAGCATGCCCTATGTGTGATAGTTAAAGCAGATAGAGATCACATAGTTTCACCATAACAAGACTTCCCCTGCAATATTTTGTGAATCTAAATCAAGCATAGACTGAATTACAGTCAGAAGGGTTTTTTTTCCTTTTTGCAACCCTGTAATGCCAGGGACATCAAACTGGCAGCCTGCGGACCGGATCTGTCACGCGCTGGCCATGCCCACCCCCAGTTTAGCAAAGGGGGAAAAACTCACGATACATCATGTGATGACAATGTGATGTCGCAAGTTTGACACCCGTGCTGTAATCCTTTTTATTAGGATGGAATTGAGCATTTAGTGGCAGTCAGAGGTGAAATCTAGTCAGTTCACACAGATTCAGGTGAACCGGTAGGGAAAATTTTGATTGGTTCGGAGAACTGGCAAATATTACCTCCGGCTGGCCCGCCCCTCACTGCTCACCACTCATCCTGCCCCCTGATCACCCCGTCGCAGTGTCTCTGCCTGCCTTCCCACGAGGACGTGCCCGAGGCCCAACTGCTCCTGATCTGCCTGCCTACCTGCATAAGTAAGCCGCTGCTGCCACTTGCCTCCCTGTCCCTTCCCACTCGACGCTGCATCCCTGCGTGGCCTGGCTAGCTGCCCCCGCACAGTCCCCGGAACTTGCCTGCCACCGCCGCCACTTGCTTTGCTTCCCACCTGGTGCTGCGTCCCCACACAGCCTACCTAGCTGCTCCCCCCCACAGTCCCTGGAGCTTTCCTGCCACCGCTTGCTTCGCTTCCCGCACGGTGCTGCGTTCCCGTGTGGCCTAGCTAGCTGCCCCCCTCATGGTCCCCAGAGCTTGCCGGCACCGCCGCTTGCTTCACTTCCCACCCATCGCTGCGTCCTTGAGCAGCCTAGCTAGGTTCCCCCCCCCCACTGTCGCCGCCGCTTTCCACACTCACCCTGGGAACTTCAGCCTCTGAAAATGCCTGCTGGTTGAATGGAGATGGATTCCCAGG
>JANHFL010004994.1:249688-259966 GCA_032468155.1 Oxyrhabdium leporinum
GACAGTGCTGCATTAATCCTGTAAGGAGTTGACGGTTGAGGAAGTACAGCTCATCAGAGCTTGAGATTATTGAAATCTCTTTGGGGACTCTTCTTTACGTTATTTAGCATTGTAAAAATCTTTCATGAGATTGCATTTGTCAGTGGACCATTCCTCAGGATGGATCATGATTCTGAGTCTGGAAAAAAAGGGGAAAATTGTACTTCAGAGGAAGCAGGTTTTAACACCTACGCTATTCTACCTTACAAAGGAGAATTTAGCTAGGTAACTTCTGTGATACTTTTTAACTTTATGGGTCTATATTGTAAACTGATTAAATTGTATGAGATAATAATTAACTTGTCATTGTTTTGATGGGTGATGTAGCTTACCCAGCTTTAAGTCAATGAAATTTGACCTTCTCTCACTTCTTGAGCTTTTGGGGATGAAATATTTTTCTTCATTGTCTTGCAATTATCTTTATTGTGAGATCTGTCCACAGCATTATGATTGGATGTGAAATGGCAAACAGAGAATTATCATACACTATAAAAGAGTTCAGAGAACATAGTTGAGGCAACTAAGCATTTTGTTACCCGTTTTTTCTTCAGTCTCTGGCTTAATCAAAACATGACTAGATTACTTATGAAATCTAGGAGCCTGAATAATCCCATCATTCTCGGGGGTGACGGGGGATTCTTGTTTAACAGACAGAATATAAGTGTGGAATATTAGTATGGAAATGAAAATCACATTATTATAGATGCTCCTTTGCTGTCAGATGGACTGGCAGTGGTTAAGTCTCATTGACCTGAACCAATATTTGGGGGCTGCTCCAAAGTATTCCCAGTATGATTATTTTTTTCTGCTGGAGGGAAGGTAGCTTGTTACAACAACAGATATCTGCTATCAGTATAGAAATAACAACCCGGGGGGTGGGGGGTGTCTATCATCAGCAGGAGAAATAACCTCCATAAAAACTTGAAAAATTTGTTTACAGACCCCGAGGCTTTCTCAGCATTTTGGTTATGTTTCTGCTTCCAGTCTCCTGAGCTGCTCTTCAAGCAACAGGTCTGAGCTGAGGGAGGGAAATGCTGCTCATTTATATGGGTTGATTCGGGTAAATTATTTGATTGGGTTTAGTAGGTCTGACAGACACTTATGAAATGTGGACCTGGGAGTTCAATTGATTTGCTTACTGCTTGACTGGAATGCAGCCACGGTTTCAGAAAACTAAGGGTATATTATAAAACATTGGTGATCAGATCTCTTCGATGCAAAGCACCTACATTGGGTTTTTTTAATCATGAAGTATGGTGCCCTTGTCCTGAAGTCCTGCCTTTTTGTCTATATCTGAACATGACAGATTATTTCCTAAACATGAAAATTGCAGTGTTCCTTCATAAGTCTTGATGTGTCGGAAAGTTGTAATTATTTGTGTCTTAAAAAGAGATATATGCTTAGTGTTTTTCCCCATTATTTAATAATACACAACAAAGAGAATAGTAATGAAACATAACCCAATAGAAAAAAGAAAATAATTTAAAAGTAATACAACAAACGTATATATGAAAGGGCTTCACACACACATACACACGTGTGTGTGTGCGTGTGTGTGTGGAGAGAGAGAGAGAGAGATTAGAAGTTTAACAAAATTTTTACAAAATCATAATGTTAATTAATAATGTGGCGTTCTTTAATGCAATGGATCCTTCCGAAAGAAAAGCCCACATGACCAACAAACTTTAGTGAATGTATCATACTAAATGAAGAACACATCACATTAAATCCACATTATAGCATTGTTATGTGAGAACAAGACATCATAATAAGGGGGGTTATTTTGAACAACGCTTCGGTTTGAATTCATGTAGTTTACGTTGACTGAGTTGATTGTGTATGTGCATGAAATCAGAGTGCAATTTCAGTGCTACACTTGGCCTTTAAATAGCATACTCCTATTCAAACTCTTCATTGCTGAGAATTTGCTTCACACTTGAAAACTGACTCCTCAGTGGCTTCAGAAATTATTCTCTTTTTTGGGAGGGAGGGCGGTGCTGCTCACCCATCTTTCAATGCTGAGTTTAATTTGAAAATATATTCCGTGGATAAGCCTCCGGTGCCCTTTACAATTTTTTATTTTTGCTATACATTTGCATGCTAAATTCTCAGAAATTATATCCCACAATAGAAATAAAAAAGTAGTTGTGACCATTCAAATTATTTCGGCATATATTGCTATAGGGCATTGCTAGAATGCCTCCTTTTATCCTTTTGCAAAGAACAATTTTATTTGGAGGGAAATTCTGGAATCTCCAGATTTTTGGTTGGTAGCAGAAGTAAAAAGGACAAAAAGACCATTGGCTCAGGTTACAATCTTACAAATATCCTCATTCAACCTAAATGTGTGAATGTGCCCAGAGGTAATTCCTGGGGAGGTGACAAAGCCGTTGAGTTCACAAGCTACTAGGAGAGAATGCTAGGTATGTTTTCCTGTTGTACAGATCTACCCAGGGCTGATGTGTGAAGATATTTCATTTCACAGGACTGATTTTGTGATGTCGTTGTCAATGTTCTCTCTCCCCCTCCCCCGCCCTTTCAGAACAGGAAATATTTCGTTTCAAACCCTTAGAAGGAAACATTTCTTTGGAGCCCAGGGAAGTCTGCACGCACAAGAGAGGGATGTGGCTGGCCCTTTTCATCTCTGCAGCATTAGCAAGCCAAGGCTGCAGGGGACAGACAGCAGTGCCAAGGAGGGTAAACACTGAAGACGAACCCTGCTGAGTTACAAGGGGCCAGAGGGAAGGGAAGGGCAGGCACGGAGGCCAAGCAAACACAAACACAGCTGCCCAAAAAACAAAACTTGAAAGGGGCCATTTGGAGGATGCAGCCTTTGCTAAAATGGAGGGGTGTGGGAGCTCATGGTGAGGTGGTAAACTCAGACTTGGCACAGATCAGGCAGTGGGGCTAGTTGCCGGGCATCACATTCTCAGCTGCTTTTCTGATTTTCACCAGAGCCATTAGCAGACATAATTTAGGAAGATGTGGAAGAGTATTCCCAGTGGCTTCTTTGTGAGGTATCTTGATGCAGAGCTGATTATATTTTGGATCAGGATGACTTTTAGTACTACAGCGTTAAGGGTATAATATTGAAATGGATCCTGTTCCCTCCATTGACTGAACTGTAGTCTGTTCCTCTCTGTGTCACATGAATTAAATGATCTTAAAGTCTATTTAGATCTAAGCTTGGCAAATGACAGGCATTTTAATGGGTTACTGTTTCAGTTAAGTCTTCACTAATTGTAACTAGCTTTGTTTTAATAGTGCCCCCTGCTGTCCATCTGATGATCAGCAAGTTAAAAGTAAATGTGCAGTTTGGTAACAAACTGTAAATATTTGACATGCGTTGGGTTTGTTCTACTTTTAAGTCTGGGTGTGCGCATACATATGTATGTTTCAATGGCAAATTGCCCTTCTTAGCATACATGTTCACTTTAAAACAGTCAAAGCTGGAAAAACAAGATTTTTCATTAGGAGAAGATGGAACAGAAACTAATCAAAACCACCAAACAGAATTGAGTTATTTATGTGTGCTGTGGCAGCTCAAGATCACATCTAGTGGTGATGGATAGTGACGCAACCCGAGAAGCTTTCCTAGCAGTGCTGTGGGAAGGAGACAGTGAGATTGCTCTGCATGTTTATCTGCCCAGGCATCCAGACTGCAGCAGGGATCCAGCAGGATTTCCCGTTTGCTCAAAGGCTATGTGTTTGTTTTAGGAGGGAGAGCTCAGACACCAGCATTGTTACACAAATGGGGAGTATGGTTATATATAGTAGCAGTGGGGGACTTTCTTAGGTTATTTTGGACCTTGACCACACAAAAGTGGAAAAGCTCCAAGAGGAAGTTGGGGCTGTTCACCTTCCAGTCATAGTGGGTGGATTGTTTTGCTCTGGCTGTGATTGAAAAGCAACAACACTCTGAAGGGTATGAGAGAGTCACAGAGAGCTATGAAGACAGGCTACTTACCATCCTCAGGTTTGTTGCATACTGGCCAGGAGTAAAGCAGGTGCATATGGCGGGGATCTGACTTTAAGAAACTCTCTTTTGTCTCCTCCCCCATTGCTTTGAAAAAGAATGCAGTGCTTGAATTTCAAAAGGAATATTGTGGGATAGGGCTTTCCTCCTGCTCCCCATTTCATCCTGATCTAAGCTGTCTTCCTGCTTCTTCCTAGAACTCAGTTATTCAAATCCTCTTTGGGGCTATGGGGCAGGGTAAGGAACAATCCTAGAGCCTCTCATCAGTATGAAAGGAAAAGATAGCAGATAGGTTGACAGTAAGGGGAAAAACCTAAAGCAGGGGGTCTTGAATTTAAAATATACAATATGCATGGAGGTATGACATCCTAATTAGATAATTGCTAGCAAAAGGCAGGCTTATTTCCAGACTTATTTCCCTGTTGTTCATGTTAAAGCATATTAACACCAGCTGTTACTTCCTTTATAGCACTTCTCTTTGCACCCCTTTATGTCACCCAAGCAAAGTATTTGTGCCAACATTTTCTCCCTTGAGGAAAATCTACTCCTTTTAAGAGAATTCATTTAACTGGGCTCTGCTTTTTTTTGCTAGCTTCCGGTCATAAAATAGCACATTTGGGCTTTTGATTGGAAGGCCACATTGCACACAATCTGCGTTATGCTGCATTATTGCCTCATGTACAGATTTAACCAATTCGATCCATGTCTAATACATAAATTATCCAGTAAGAACGCTCCACAATAGATGTCAGTAACAAACTATAAAGTATTTCCTTTCCAGACATCCATAAGAACTGTGTTTGCAGCATCCTCTGATGACCGCAGCAACTAACACAACAATGGAACTGACAAATGGCTTTGTGGCTCTTCGTGGGTTTATTAACACATTTGATGTTGTATTTACAACACAAGCAGATTATTACAATGGCTCTTGACCAGAACAAGTTACAGAGTCCCAAAGAGATTTTTAATTGTAGGCACCTAAGTCTACACATTTCAATTCTGCAATGTTAGATCAGTAATGTATTTCAGAAATGATTCAAAATATTACAAAATTCACTAATATCTTCAGTTCAGAAATAGGACTTTATTTATTTATTCAGTTTCTAGAGTTGCCCATCTCAGTCAATAACTCCAGCTAGCTTACGATTCCAAAACTATAAAAACAGTAAAATATTTAAAAACAATAAAAACAACCAAAATATATATACGCAGCAGCTGAGATAGTCCACCACTTAACATAAAGCCAAGAAGCAGTGGCCTTAACACAGTCAGTGCTCCAGCTCAGAAACACAGCCAAGTTTTTAAATCCTTATGAAAGGCCAGCAGGATTGGGGCCATTCTAATTTCGAAGGGGAGAATATTCCACAGAACAGGGGCTTCTGCAGAAAAGGGACTTCTTTTAGTTCCTGCCAACAACACTCTTTGGCTTACGGGAGCTGCAGCATGTTCAGTCAGCTAGATCAGATGGGTGGAGACTCTTGGGAAAAGATAGTCAGTCCTTCAGGTAACTTGATCCTGAACCATAAAGGAATTTAAAGGTGACAACCAGCACCTTGAATTGCACTTTTTGTTTTATCTGTGTTATTGGTTATTTTTTTTCTCAGAAAAAAAGATACAATCAAGTTAAATATCTAGCAACAATTCATCACATACAGGTAACCCTCGACCTTAATGGAGCCTGCCCATCATGGCCATAACTCATGAAAGTCATAAAAGGAGTCAGTCATATGACTAACCCAGTGGTGAAATCTAATTTTTTTCACCACCGGTTGTATGGGCGTGGCTTGGTGGGATCATGTGACTGAGTGGGCATGGCCCAACTCAACATCAGTCACGGCAAGTTGGGGCGGTGGCATCTTGCTGTGAGTGACGTTGAGTTGGCCACGCCCACCCAGTCACATAACCGATGCTGTAGAGATGGCGATGCTGACTGCCTGCCAAATGCAGGCAAAAGGTTAGTCGGAAAAAAAAGGCAAAGAGGTGGCTTTTTGTCGGCACGAAGGGCCTGTAGCCATCATCTCTTTGCCGGCCGGAACGGAGCCAGGAGTGGCGGCTGGAGGCTTCTCGCGCCAGCAAAAAGGTGGCGGCTGGAGGCTTCTGGCACTGCTTTTTGCCGGAGCAAAGGGCCTGCAGCCGCCGTCTGTTTGCTGGCCAGAACCCAGCTGGGAGCAGTTGCAGCCTGTCCCTTTATGATTCTCTCCCCCCCCCGCAGCGTCAGCAGGGTGGTGAACTGGCCCTTGCTTAGGTGCCACGGAGCTCACCTTTGGACTCAGCGGGGTGGACCACTGTGCTGCAAAGGAGAGGCTGGCACAAGGGAACTACAAGGAGCAAGGGAAATGGAAATGCCCCCTTCCCTTGCGCCGGCCACTCCGTTGCCCGTTTCACCACTGTAGCCCCATGCCACAGAACTTTCACCCCCCCCAGATGCCCTCGTTTACCCAATACTCCAAGCATTTCTTTGCCTACCTTATCTCCAGCTCCATCACGTTTCTCCTTCTTGAAATTCACTCAATCAATTCCAACTTTGCAAGATCTTTTCATTTCACGAGAAGTTGGAATTGATTGAACTTTTTTTTAGGGAAACTTTCGTTTCCCTGCACACAATAGCAAGAAGAAGAAAGGAACGCAATAGAGCCGGAAATAAGGTAGGCAAAGAAATACTTGGGGAATTTGGGGAAAGCAAGGGCATCTCGGCAGTGGTGGGAGGGGAAAACTCTTCTGCCCACAAAGAGAACAAGCTGCTTCCCTTCCCTGCAAATAAACAGGTAAACATGGTGAGGTCACGTGCGGAAGGGAGTAGGGAAGGAAGGAAGACAGCATGGAAAGCAGGGAAGGGAAGCTCTGGGGACCATGGGGCGCAGCTAGCTAGGCCACGCAGGGATGCAGCGGGGGGTGGGAAATAAAGCAAGCGGCAGCAGCGGCAGGCAAGCCCCGGGGACTGTGGGGGCAGCTAGCTAGGCCACGCGGGGAAGCCAATCAAGCAGCAGGCAAGCTCTGGGGACCATGGTGGGTCGCAGCTAGCTAGGCCGCGCGGGGATGCAGCACCGGTGGGAAGTGAAGCAAGCAGTGGCAGCGGCTTACTTACCCAAGCAGGCAGGTAGATCAGGAGCAGTTGGGGCACAGGCACGTCCTCGTGGGAAGGCAGGTAGAGACACTGTGGTGACTAATTGCTTGGTAAACTTATATAGGCTGCTAAGCCTATGCTGGGGTGGGGAAGCAAGATGAAGAGTGATTGGGCGAGCGGCAGGTGGGCGGGCAGGGCGAGCAGGGGGCAGGGTGAGCGGTGAGTGGGTAGTCAGGGGCGGGGCCAGCCAGAGTTGATATTTGCTGGTTCTCCGAACCAATGAAAATTTTCCTTACCAGTTCGCCTGAACCGGTGCGAACCGGCTAGATTTCACCTTTGCCCTAAGAGAGGGATTGTTGGTGAAGATGATGGAACCTTCTGAAAGAGCTAAATTTGAGTTCTTTAATCAGAGAAAAGACAATATCAGTGTTTTTAACTTACTAGAAACCCCTTGTAGACTTTTCGCATGAAACTGAAAAAAAATATGATCACACTTTTGATGATTAGCAGGCTAGATTATAGAAATAGAATAGAATTTGTATAGAATAAGGGATTAATTTATAATTGTACTTAAAACAGCTGTAAAGATCAGAAGCTACTTCTTTTTCTTTTTTTCATATTTTTCATTTTCTTTTCTATTTTTCTTTTTCTTTTTTTTCTTTTCTTGCATATTTAATTTTCTTTTTGATTTCTTACTTTTTATTTTGTTTTTCTTATTTTATATTAGGTTCCATTAGTTTTTAATCATTTTTTAAAAAAAATCTTTAATAAAATTATTTCACAAGTAAAATAAAAATGAAACAAATTCCAAAAAGTTGTATTCCATATTGTTGTTTTCATATTATTGCTAATAAAATTACATGACATAGTCATGAAGTCACCAAGTGTTCAGCTGGACTTGATGGAAACTAAACCTTTAATTTTTGAAAAGTTAACAATGCTAGGAATATTAATCTAAAAGACAGCAATAGTAGGACAATTTCAAATTATATATGTTCTCAGATTACTTCGCCAGAAATTAAGATTCCATAGCAGTGTTCTGATTAAGCTGAAACAGAAATGTTTGTAGCATTAACATGATTTTGAAACTATTAAGGGTTATGTTCATTAGATCATCCTGGATCTCAACTTATATAGCATTATATAGCAATGTTTCTCCAGAACAACTCTAGGAAATAGGTGGAGTTGAGAGACAATGAGTATGTCACATACTATAGCTAAGAGTAGTCTTACCTTAAGGATTATGTCCTTAATCTAGATTTAATGTCTTATCCATGCGCTACCAGGCAAATATACTTAATTGCTAGGGACTGCTTTCCTAAAAACCTAGCCATAGATAAAATAAACAATTGGACAATATCACAACAAAACCAAATTTAATTATTATACCTTTATATATTAAATGTATTTATATAATTAGTCCCCATGTACAGACAATTGTCATCTAAATTATGATTAAGTGGAAATATTTGGAGTTCTTATAAGGGAAAATTAGGCAAAGGTAATTTAGATAGTTTAAAGTATAGGATGCCCAAATTCATTATTTTTAGAGATAATGAGATTTAAGTTTATGTTCACTTTTATGTTTCTCTTAAAAGTTTGTTAATGAACCAAATCTTACCACCAGGACCACCACCACCCCAAAAAAAACCCTGAAATAACAATTCTAAAGTTAAAATGCCACAAATATTTTGAATGAAACTGATTTAGCTTTCAATCTTAATAAAAAAGTTATATATTTATATCTAAAATGCCTATACTATATAGTACCTAATAATAATTTATGACATAATCATTTTAATTAATGAGAGAGTGTGATATGATATATGGATTAAAATCTGTTGTTGAAAAAGATCTTAGAAATTTATACGGACTAGCTGAACTCAAGATTTTGACACAACTAAAGTAATAATTTTAGGACATTGTAAAATATCAAGGCAGTATATATAAAATATGATTTATCTAAATCTTATCTAAACTCATTTCTTCCTATATTTTCTTTGCCTGATTGAGATTAGCTCACAAATTGCTGTGTTATCTTCAGTATCAAATATAAATCATTCATAACACACATTATAATATCTTCTAAAATGTTATTATTCAGTCACTTGAGTAGGATCTGCTACCATACTGATAAACTGACAAACAAAACTTGTTCCTTGAAGAACTGTTCCTTTTCAGAGATTACTATCTAACATTTACTATTTAACATATCATGGATTTTCCATGATAACCAATGGAAAACCTAATTGCCACATGTCTTACTTTAAAGACAAATGAGTTATATATGGACAATCATTAATATTCAGAATCCTGAGAAACACTCCAATTTGATATAAACATGTGAGTGATATGCAAGAAAAGTGGGAGATGCAACAGGCAACAGATCCACTCTGAAGCTAAATGATGCTTGGTTCAATCGAAAGTGACATTTTATTGAAGAATGGAATTTCTTTGATATTAAAGAATGAAATTAAAATATTTTGGTCTTGCCAAGGAACTTTTCTACCCTGTCTCTGAATAGTGCTCTTTAATTTATTCTGATAACAGTGTAACTAAGATATTAAGGCAAATAAAATGATGCAGTTATTACTCCAAAGAAAGAATGAATTTCTCTAGCAGGTGGATCTTTCTCACTCACCTCTTTGAATTATAGCAATTCTTCAATAGCTTCTCTAATAATATTGCATTTTGAAGTTCCTGTGTCACTCCTAGGATGTAGTCAAGATTTGTAACAAGTGTATAGTCTGTTTGATCAATAAGTATCATGTATCTGTTGACAAACCACAATAAATTTGTAAATAAAGTCATGTTAAGAGACATTTTAGCTGTATAAATGTTTTTCCTTATTCCAATTGGGAGGCATAGAACCACATCAAAATAATACCTGTGTATCTAACTCCTTGAGTCTAACCAGCTCCATCATACTGCTTTGAAAAACAATTGCTCAAGCAGTTGGATTATATAAAATGAAGCACAGACAATTAATCAGAATGTAACCCACACAAGTGCCTTAATCGAGAAGAGCTGGATACTATTTTGAGAGGAAATAGAATTCTGTGAATTATCTTTTTAAAAATATTTTTATTTTATTCAAAAAATTAAGGTAAAATACAAACTCAGAAAGAAAGAAAGAAAGAAAGAAAGAAAGAAAGAAAGAAAGAAAGAAAGAAAGAAAGAAAGAAAGAAAGAAAGA
>JANHFL010004994.1:265793-281258 GCA_032468155.1 Oxyrhabdium leporinum
GACTGAGGGGTTTTTAAATGGGTTTTAAATTTTTAAGGGTTAATTTTAAAAACGGGGTTTTAAAGGAATTTTTATATGTAAACCGCCCCGAGTCCTTGGAATGGGGTGGTATATAAATTTAAATAATAATATAATAATAATAATAATAATAATTACTTGGATTCTATCCCAGGACAATTGATTTCTCTACTTAAATAACAATATCTCCTTTATTTGGGAAAAATAAATTCAGCTACAGCTAATGTTGGTTTGTAGTATCAACTCCTTCGATGTTACCTACTAAATTAACAGTGATCCATGTTATGATGCTTAGTGCAATGTTCAAGTACAGGAATAGTTTTGTAATACATTATTTTGTTAGACGAGAGACAAGATCCAATTGTCTCAGTGCCAGGAAGGCAAGTGGCTGCTCCGTGGCTATTTTTTCATTCAGTGTTGTTGTTCCATCATATATTCAGAGAAATTTCCTTCTTATATTATTGTATTTTCATTTTAAATTTTTATACTTTTGTATACTGCTTGGAGTTGCTTTGGTGGCTGAGGCGGCTAGTAAATTGTGTAGAAATAGAACAGAAGAGTGCTATTGCCTATTGAAGCTTGAATTCATTAATTAAGCATTGCAATAGCGTTACCTATTACTCTGTCTTTCTTTTCCTTAGGCTTTTACTAGCAATGGTTTAATCTGCAGAAATCTTGCCAGTAGAGAAGGTTGAATTATATGATTTCAAAAGAATTCATCTCACCCTTCTTAATAACATTTCCTATCACCTACCTTGTCTCCAGATTCTGCTGCTACTTTTATACAGATTCCTAAACAGCCTTGTATATAAAAGATGGAAGCTTGTTTATTTTTTTTAAAGAACATGCCAGCATAGATGGAGTTAATCGCCTCCAAGCTGAAGTTTGTAGTTTTGTTTTCTTTCAATTTATATCCTTCACTTAAAAAGGAAAAAAGGTGGGGGTGAAATCGCCCAGCAGGTGACATATTCTAAGAGGGAGCAGCGAAATCGTGTTAACCACTTCAAAATCTCATATATTCAATCGGCCTCTGGCAAGACATCTGCCTAATGTTAGCGCTTAAATATCCTTTTCCATTTTACATGCATTCAAGTCTCATTTGAGTGAAATGAAACGGTATTATTAAAGGGAGATTTTGCACAAATGGCCTGAATTTGACATGTCAAGTTCAATGAGGCTGTTACATATGTAATGCTGAGAAGGGGCTGTGAGGCTCCTGGCACTTGAAACAGCACCAGTGGCTCAGAAATGAAATTTGCATGCAGCCTTTTCCCTCCCCATCCTTCTACTCAAAGCCACAGAATGCCAAGTTGCAGCTTGTGCTTCGTAGAAGCCTGGGAAAGGATTTGGGAATAAAGCAATTACTGGTCTAGAGCAAAGTGATTTGGGAGTAGAAATGCCCTCTCCAAAAACTCAGTATCTTGATTGAAAAAAAAAACACATTAATAGGATCCTACTTTTGAAATATCCCTAAAGTCATCTTCTTCCTTCTCTCCTAACAACCATTGTGCCACAGATATTGACTCTCCTAAACTAAACAATTAATTGGAAATAGCCTTTCAGGCTTCTAATATGCAGAATATAAACATTTGTATATTACATTTGTATCTTTGCACATAGAGTACCTGGCATTGGTTGGTAAAGTGGTCAGGATCTGTGATGGTTTCTGCTAAGAATAAAATATCTCATTTCATAGTTTGTACTCATGAAGATAGGGCGATCTAGAAAAAATCTAGGTCACCATCTTGTCATCCAATATACTTCTGAGTTGGGAAAGATAAACATCCTCTTCACTCTGCTGCCCTCCCTAGATATCATTTGCCAACCCAAGAATAAACAGAAAAAATGAAAGCTAGACCAGATCTTCATGCCATCATTTTTTGAAGGATTACCAATGAATCTGCTCATCTGCTGTTTTGTCATCTCTCACTTTTATTTGTTGTTGCATTATATTGTAAATTTCCTTGGCAAAGAGGCAGCTATAGTTGCAATAAATCATTCAGTCAGTAAATACAATGCATCCATATGCTGTACAAGTTACATAAAATATGTTTTAAAAGAAGATAGAATTTTAATTATTTCCCTCTTGAAAGGGAAAGTGTCTACTTATTCAAAATATTTCTCTCTCTCTTAGGAATGTGCTTTAATGTATAATTGTAGGATTATGTTTGTTATTTCTCCATATTTTGCTCAGAAGATTCAATTTTTGATCCATATCCAGTATGTAATATTCCCCTGCCTGCTTTCTTTTGCATTATATGGTCAGTGGCCTGTTTCATTACTACTGCCAGAACATAACAGATAGAAGAAAATCAGGCATATTGCATTCCACCAGGCTCATAACTGGATAAGACCCATCCAATTTGAAAAAATGCAGTGTTTTGCCATCCTTAACTATATTGATCATTAAGATTTACCTTACAAGCAGCTTATAGGCAGTATAACAGAATTATCTGGATTATTCAATCATTAACTGTTCCTACTGACAACTGTACATTTCAAAATTCTCCAGAGGGGCCAACTCCCAAAAGTTATCCAGACTATACCATCAATCCTCTGAAAGGATAAGCGAAGTGCATAAAATACATATAACTTCTATTGTCACATGCCTTGATTTCCTAGATTTATACCCAATAAACTATAAACGAAGCAGGTCGCTCTCAGAGGCCTCCAAAGCAAGTAGATAGCAGTCAGGTTTTACCAAGTTTTGCAAGAGTTAGATTAGAGAGATATTTAGACTTTTTTCTTCTACAAAGCTCATTAAAATACATGGTAAGTATATCATCTTATCTCATCTTAAAAGCAACTTGACAACTAACCAGGCATTGAGAGACAGTGACTAGCTAGCATTACACTCAGTGAGAATTAAACCCTGGTGGCCCCCCATCTCCCTTCATCCAGTAATCTTTTTCTCATCAATTACTCTTATTTTTTTTCTCATCTGCTTTTTAAAAAATGCTCATCCTTCCCTTTCTTCTCTCTCCTTCCATTCCTCCTCCCCCACCCTCCCTTGATATCATGGCGACATCTCCAAGCCAAGTACTTTTAATTTCGCCTGTGGCCCTTGCTGACACTGTGGATATGCACAGCAAGTTAAATTCCGTCTGATCAATAAAGCAGAAGCTGTGTGTCCGACTGGTCGATACTTTTTTATCTGTCTTCAGCCCAGTCCTGCTGATGACAGGCCTCCTGTGCTTCACCAAAGACACTCAAGGGCAACCAGATTTTCAACAACACAAGCATATATTTTTTTTAAAAAAAAGAGGAAAAAAAGTTGTAATTATTATTATTTTAGGATTAGCTTTTAATTTTAGAAAGTATTTAATACTGTATATCCCTGTACAAAGAGATGTCAATTAATGGAATTTGGCCTTTGCTTAAAACATCCTAATGATTTATCTTAATTTTTAATTATTTTTTTGTGAATTAATTGATTCCTGGGTTTGCCAATTAACATTGTAATGGGTGTATGATAAATTCTGTGGGAGTAGAATTTTTTTATTCTTGTCACTGAAAGGGCCTTGAAAAGGGCATTTTCTTCTGTGTTTCCCCTTGCATGCAGCACAATCTTTCTCTTTTCGAGTTACAGCCTCACTTAAGTACTCCAAGATTCTTTTGTAAATGGTCAGTTACCCAGTGTTAGCATATATTGAAGCTTTGCACTGAGATTACTGTCAGTTACTTCACAAGATTCTTTTCCTTCAAGATTCTTCTTCTCCTTTTATATTAAATTTGTAGATGACACCAAATGATTGGAAAGCTAATATTATAGAAGACAAATTTCAAAATCATCTTGCTACATTAGAAAAGTAGATTGAAAATAACAGAATGAAGTTTACTAGATAACACAAACTTATTTAAGAAAAACAAAGTGCACAGTTATAGATGAGGGATATCTGGCGTAGTGACGATATACCAAGATGTACTGTGAAAAAGATTTTGGAATGGTAGTGCACCACAAGCCAAAAATGAGTCAGCACAGTGAAATAGGTACAAAAAAGACCTGTTTTGGCTCATGAACAGTATAATTTCCAAATCACAGGAAATAATGTTTCTATTATGTTCTGCATTGGACAGAAACTGTCCTGTTAAAATGTACAGTATTTTACAAAAGATCAGAAACACCAGATCAGGTTCAAGGAATGGCAACTAGGATGATCAGAAGACTAAAAACCAAGAGAGACTGAAGAAAGTGGATGTGTTTAGACTTGAGAAGAGTGAACCAAGAGGGGAATGTAATAGGACCTTTCATGTTCCTGAAAGGTTGTCATATAAGAGAGGGCCAAGAATTGCTCTCTATTAGAGAAGGGCAAATCTTGTTTCTGTCTTTAAGAAAGAGAAACAAAATCATTACAGGCCGATCAGTTTGATGCTAAGGCAACAAAACTCAAACAGATTATTAAGCAGTCAGTTTGTATTTAGGGAAAAATGCTTTGTTTTGACAGGAGTCAACATAGGTTTAGCAAGAATAAGTCATGCTGAAATAACCTGATCTTCTTTTTTGATAATGCTTGATTTAGGAATATTATGGACCCAGTGTACCTTGGCTTCAAAGCATTCAGAAGGGTGGGGATTCTAGAAAAGAAAAAAGATGTTTAAATATAGGCTGGACAGTACTACTATTAGAATGGATACAAAACTGGTTAAAAGTTGCAGCCAATGAGTGCATGTCAATGGCTCTGCATCAAGCTGGAAAAAAACTATCAAATGGCATGCCATAGGGCTCCTTATTAGATCTTATGCTCATCAACATTTTAAAAAAATTAGTTGGATGAAGGACTATAAAATATAATTATCAAATTTGTGGACAATGTGAAGTTAGGAGGATAGCAAATAAAAGATTAGATAGAACAGTGGGCAGATACAGAACGCTGAATATACCAGTGCTGTCAACAGAATGATAGGTGTAGTGATCACTCTGTCGGTAGTGTGTTTGTATGAGAGACATCCTTTGCACGACAACATATTTTCCTTGATATATATTTATATATATATAAACAAAAGCACACATATATGTATATATGCAGTATATATACACACATACATACATACACATGTGTGTGCATTCAGTGGAAGTATAAAGCTAGATCACATTTTCTGGCTGAGGCTTTAAAAATGTGGTAGAGTATGAACTAGGCCTCAGATCACATAAGTTCAAGCTCTACACCATTCTTGCTTATGATGTTAAATGAATCTGGCAACTCACCTGGCTTCTGTTTCCTCTATATATACAAAGGTTAATAAAGGCTTTAATTTTAAATGTGCCAGTGATCGTGAGCTATTTGGCTGATGAAAAGCGCACAATATGATTGAACTATTTAGCTAATAAAGGTGAGGCCAAATACCCTGCTGAAGAGGCAAGTGGGTCTAAGCATGGCAGGAGAATAGTTTCGGCACTTGAATGGCTAGGAAAATGTTTCTGTGTCTTTTTTTAAAATTCTTTTAAGGATAGTTATATGAATTCTTATGAGCCATTAAAGGCAGAGCTGGGGATTAAGATACATCTCCACATTAATCTTCCTTCTGGCTACTATCTTATCTTAAGTTGGCTGGCAACATATTTTTCTGTTCCCATCTTTTCATTTCCTGAAAATGAAAGAGTTCAGCTCATAGAGTGTTTGGTCTACTGTACAAGGAGAGGCAAAAAATATATTTCAGCACTGAGTTTATCTTAATATGAATAATTGCTACAAGGAGTTCTGTCCCGAAGCTGCTGTATACAGACAGAAAAACTCTGCTTATCCTTAGTTCATAAAGAAAGTATTTTTAAGCTGTTTACCAATACAAAATGCAGATTATCCTGATTTGCAAGCTCTTTGTTAGGGTGTTAATAAAGGCAAGGGATTGCCATTTACACTGTGGCCAAGTCATTAGCCTGTATTGAAGTTAATTTGTTTTAGCAGGAACTGTAATTCCTGCTACTGATCTCATTTGAAGAGATGCCTAGATTCCTCAGTCACTGAGTACTGAACTGCTTTTTTTTTTTAAAAAATCAAAATTTTTAGCTCACAGTAAATGCAAATCTAATTCTCTGCTGCTGTAGGGTAGTTTTTTTGTGAATTTATAAACATTTGTTTAGTTTTTTGAAGCGTAGGTGTTCCATAGTTCAAAGGGGTAAATAGTGGATTGTTCCCTTGCAACAAAACACCTTTTCCCCTTATATATAGGCTGAATAGCACATATGGTAATACTGTCTCCTGATAAGTAGAAGCAAAAATGGACTTTCAATTTTGCCTTGATATACCTTCCATCATTAAGCTCTCAAATAAACTGTTATCTCAGTTTGGTGCTCAGTTGGAACTGAACTGAATATGCTAAGGATATAGATCCAGATGTAAATCAAAGAAAGCATTTCATTGTTCATACTATTGCTGTTGCCTTAGGGTAATTTTTTCAGGCAACTTTTATTTGAAAGATATAGTGTATGCACCAAAACTTAATAGAAACAATAGGAAAAGATTATAGCTCATTGCTAGAGTATTTACTCTGCAACTTTAGAGAACTAGGGAAGAAAAATCCAATGTGAACTTTTAGAAATCTGTTGCTGTTAAAAGCACTGGGATAGATTACTGTTCTGACTTGGTATATGAATAAAAATTATGTGCCTTGTTTCAAATAAAAATCTGATTGCATCATGAAGTATTTGCATTCATAAACTTGTTCTTTCAAAGGAAAGCTTATATCAAAGCAACACAAACACAATCCTAGGTTTAAGAAAATCTTAGGGAAATATATATACCAAGCTATTAACCACAATGATTGATACACCATTATGTTCAAATTGTCTTAAGGTTTTTTTGGGGGACTAATGGGAGATGGATCTAGCAAAGGAAATGGCTTAATCTGAAATTAACCTGTCAACATAGTATTTGCTCAGTTTGACCATAATACTTTTGTATTATATATTTCCCAGTCAAATTTAGTCCATATGTCTTTTTGTGTGCATACATGCACAAAAACCTTCCTCATCATTCTGTCTTCCCATGAAACCATCTTGGATCAAAACTACTTTTAGATAACCTTTTCACTGCTGTTTGTGGTCATTTTTACTCTTCTGTATAGAACGGTTCCAAAAAAATAGTTACCAAGAGGTTAATTTCAAACTGATATTAAAATGCTGAATAAGATGATTGCTGAATGATGAGTACTTTCCAGTTACCTTTTTCATGTCAGTTGGATCTAAGAAATACTCCATGATCTTGTTAACAAGATGCCTAAGAGATGTCTTAGAAATTATTCAGTGAACAATTGTCCCAATATTAAGAAACTGAATTCACACATCCCACAGAGCTATGGTTTACTTAACATCTTATTTGAACTAACCACAATTTGCTTAATTCTCACAAGCTAGGCCAAAACTGGTTGACAATGATATGTGAAGCCATCTCAGGATAGATGTGCATGCTTATTATGTCTGTAGGACACATTCTGGACAGCCTTATAACAAACCAGAATAGATGTTTAAATGGCTGGTGGTGTCAAGAGCATTCTAAGATTTTTAAGATGTCTCTTACCTAAGACTTTTTGTAAGCAGAGAGCTAGATATTATTTCTTATTTATTGAATTTTTAGACCACCCAGAGATCTTTGTGTAATTATTGAATCTTAAACTTTTTTTTCAAAGTACTTACAATGTGTACAGTCTGAAAGGTATTGCTGAATGCTGTAATTTTATCAGCGTAGAGGATGACAAATTATAGATGATTTCTTAAGCTGTCATCCCAAACAATATGGACAGACTTTGTTTTTGACAAGGAACTTTGGATGTGCAGATGTGATTTTACAAAACAGCTACAGTAACACAAAATGGAAATATTTGTGAAGGGGGATTTTTTTCAGTGGTTTTGACTAGTTGTTTATCAACTTGCTTCTTTATATTATTCTTTCCAGCCTAGATGTTTTAGAATGCTGATATTACAGATTATAAACTATAAAATAGTTATTTTCATAGCATATGGACATACTATCAAATACTTCCAAATGTTTGTACATAGATATGCACATGGTATTTTCCTTTATAAATGCGTCATTATGAAAACTAAATTCATATTAGCCAAGATACATAGCCTCAGTAACAGATATCCTGCCTATCAAATCCCCCATTCCTTAGAAGGTAAACTCTCTTCCACCTGATCACTCTTTTCTTATAATTTGCTTCTGTATAAAAGGAGCAAGTAGGCTGTGTTATCATAATGAACTGGATAAATAATTCCCCAAACAGATTAAAACTAACTATAACTTGAAAAGGGTGGGTGGGTAGGTAGGGGTGTGAAGTAATTATATTTTATTAGCTAGCAAAACACAATTTTTTTGCTTTCAAAGGATAATTCTATGTAAATCATCTTAATTAGAAATGTCAGAGAAACCAGTGAAGATCATAGCTAGCAACTAATTTCCTATGTATGGGTTATAATTTAAACCACATGGATCTCTCACTGTGTGGCAATATGCTGGCTATGAAATAAAGTTGGGAGTGTTGTCTGAGGTTATTACTATGTAAATGTGTGATGATTTCAGACCACTGCTGACTTGCTTAGTGATTAAAGAGAATTCTGAGGTCTCCAAAGATTGTGCGCTTTGGAAGGGCCTGGAGCAAAAAAAATAAAAATTAAGGTGCTGAAAGGTGTTTGAACTTTAAAGGTCATGATTTTCTTTACCATTTTTAATTTCCCAACACTGTTCATAGGAAGGGTCCCCCCGCCTTGCTTGTAGCTTTTCAGCTAACTCTGTAATGATCTCTGCATAAAGGAAATGTAAAAGAAAATCACCATAATATATTTGTCAAGGTATACAGAAATTATATAATTAAACCCCTAATTTCTGACCTCAGTTTTAGATTCAAGAAGAGAAGGGTGAGTTGAAAGAAATGTGTATATTAGATTTTATGTTCTTATATTAAAGCAAGCAATATATATTACTGTCAAGAGAACAGGAGATTGAATAATCTGTGGTTTGACCTCATAATTCCTGTCTTTATTTGAAGATATATCCAAAGATCAAAATATTATACTCAAAGTTAATAACTTGGATTACTATTAGTTAAATTATTTTGACAGATAGTATTTGCATTTCATTTCAAATACCTACTCTCTGCTCAAATATTCTTAGTACATTAAAATGCCACACTTTTAAGAAAATAAAACTTGATTGAATTTTATATATAATATTTTATGCTGCCTAAAATACTTTGCTATTCTCACTATTAGTGCCTCTTACTTATATGTACACACACCTCTACATCCATATTTCTTTATTGGTAAGAGTATTTAAATGGATCTCTTTGTAATATAAGAATGACTTTGGACTTTCATTTTAGGGAATGCTGAGATTGTGACAAAAAGGTCACCAGCTTCTATGTAAAGGCAAGTGCTACATAGAAGGAAACAGCCTCTAGGAGACAACCCTTCCCAAACAACCCTCTTTGCTTCATTTTACAGCATCTAGCCATCTGCCAACGAAAGGCAGATTAAAGCCAGCCAAATTCAATTTCTACTCACTGCTGCCACAGCTCGACATCTGGGGCTAAAGGGTCCCCAACAAAGCGAACATGACAGCCACATTGCTTTTTTGTCACATCCAGTAGCATGTTGATCTTCTGAAAGTCTCATAAAAATTTATTGATGTCTCCCATATTGCTGTGATTGGGAAGAAAAGTGTGTGCGTGCGTATGTGTGTATTAATGCTTCTGGAATAGATTTGATTTGATATGTCTTGTTCTATTGTCAGCATCTGTTTAGCAAGCCTTTTTAATACTTTCTGGCTGCCGATCAGTCATCCCTAGCTTGGGATGCTGACTTGCATACAAATTTTATTATTAAGTACAATTCTTTCTCTCCACCATCTCCTCCTACTCCCCTAACCACCACCCCCATCCATCCATCACCCACCCTCTCCAAGAAACAGAGGGAGATTTCCAGCTGTGGGAGTCATGCAGTGCAAAACATCAGCCTCAGTAACATATATCAGAGCCCTATTTTTGCCTGTTGCAGGTGCTTTGTATTGGTAAATCGAATCATGGGGAAATCATTTATTTCCTAATGCTGTTTGTGGCATGTTAGTGAGAGAATTTACATGAGAGAGATTACTTTAATAACCAAAAAAATTACAGTGTGGGGTCTCCCCGCCCCATCGCCTTTGATATGTAATTGTTTCAAATTTAACCTGTCTCGGGTGAGGTTGAAAGGCATTATTAAATGTGAAGCATCTTGCTCCGGGGAAGGAAGGGAGAAAGCGGGAGGATCACCATGGTGTGAACCTCCTTTCAGCCATTAAATAGAAATGGAGTGAAATTAACAAATCAGCCAACCAAATAGAGAAGGAATTCCTATAGTTTGCAGAAAAGCCTATCTAATTTTAGTTATATTCTAGTCATCCATCCTGTGTCATCTTTTCTTCAGACCCAGACCTGTATGATGTCTATGTTTTTCGTTCCTGAGACTGAGATTGTATATCTATTCTATTCGAAAGCTGTTATATGAACTAGCCCAAGTGTTTTGTGAATGCCTAGAACTGCTGAGAAATGTAATTTACTTAGATTTAGAAATGTAGCTGAACATCAAATTGTTTCTGAATGGGGAGCGCTGATGGCCAACTACAGGGTAACAGGGCAGTTCATATGAATAACCCAGCCCATGGAAGGTACCATTTGTCAATGTATGTGGGCAATTATGTGGAAACAAGATTGCCTCAAACAGAAGAATTAATACTATAGTTTTTTTAGTAGAATCTGTACTCCAGCATCAGTAGTCATAGGAAGCAACATATTGTTTACTGCCCATAGTATAGCAAGTTTCTATAATTTTTATAGAAATGCACTAAATGAGAGCCACAGTAGTGTAGGAGGCCTTGAATTCTAATCTTCCCAATAACTATGAAATCCAGAATTTGGGCCAGTCTTGTTCTTTCAGCCAATCTGACTTCACAAGGATGCTATGGGGAAGATAGGAAGTAGGAGCATTATATAAGCTGCCTTGGGTTGTATAGTACAAACTAAAAGCAGGATTAATAATAATAGTAATAGGTGCCTTGGGTGCAATCCCAAAACAACTGGAACACCATTTGGACACCATCAGCATGGACAAAATCACCATCTGTCAATTGCAAAAGGCAGCTTTACTTGGAACAGCTTACACCCCACGATGATACCTTTAACACCGTCAAACACCAACATCTGCCTATCCCAGATCCTTGGGAAAAACTTGATGGGTGGATAAAAATGCCAAATCCAGTCTGGCTGACTATGCAACCAACCATAATAATAATAAATATACAATATACAGTATGTTGATGCTTTACTGGAACATCTATAATCTAGAAATACAGTCTCTCACATAATGTATTGAACATTGATATCATCCAGGTTTCTATTCTAATAGTAGTCTGAAGAGCCAACCAAATAAAGAATGCCTTTATTTTTCTTTTTGCTTTGTCTCAGGCCTAGCTAAACTGGAAGGCATTCTATAGTATCCATTTAATTTAAGCATTGCCTGAATAAACATGCAGCCAGAGCATGCTGTTTTTCATTAATCTATATGCTAACTGACATTTTATGCTAGCAGACGTTTTTGGGCATTACCTCAAAAGCTGCTCCCCAGATCAACGTCCTGTGTAATACAGAACTGAAACACTGTAGAAACTTTCTGTAGTTTGGTGGCCGAAGTTTCGTCTTGTGTAATAGAAATTTCAATGTCAATCCCTATTCAACTTTATGTTAATAAGTCTCTTTCTTCAGTTTTTTATGAAGTTTATATTATATAAGATTAAAAATAGTAACTATGTTACCTAGGGTTTTGAGGAGGAAAAATGAAATGCAAATTTAATTATAGGTAGTCCCTGACTTACAACAGTCAATTAGTGACTGTTCAAAGTTAAAACAACACTGAAAAGAGTGACTTACGACCATTTTTCACATTGACGACCATTGTAGTGTATCCAGGTCATGTGATCAAAATTCAGATGCTTGGCAACTGATTCATATTTATAATGGTTGCAATGTCCCGGGATCATGTGAGGGACCTTCTGAACAAGCTTAGTCAATGGGGAAGCCAGATTCACTTAACAACTGTGTTACTAATTTACCAACTGCAGTGATTCACTTAACAACTGTGACAAAAAAGATCATAAAATAGGGCAAAGCTCACATAACTGTTTCACTGAGCAATAGAAATTTTGGGCTCAATTGTGATTGCAAGTTGAGGACTACCTTTAATAAAAAAAAGGAAGTAATATGGTAGGAGTAAGGTGCAATTGTGATCTTTTAACTTCCAGAAGTTTACTCTGATGGGTAGAATTTTATGGAGAGGGTTTTACAAATAAACAAGTAGGACTTTGAAATCCTACTTTGGGAAGAGGTTACCCTACATTTATTTATGTTCTCTTCTTTTTCTATTTTGATAGTAAGAATGCTTTACTGAAGGATGTCATGGCCCCAGGCACTCCCAAGGTAAGTGAGCCAAATCTAGTAATCTTTTGTTAATTTCCATTATCTTTTCTGTTTCTACAAACTTTACATTGTTTATCTGATCTAATTTCTCCTTTCATCTTTCTTATGCTTTTCTCTATGGTACACAAAACCAACTTTCCTTCCTTTTCCTCCCTCCCTCCCTCCCTCCCTCCCTCCCTGTGTGCCTAACTCTATAATAGTTGGGCATAGGGTACTTGTTAAAACCATTACTGTCTTTATGCATACAGATCACTCAGGATAGTATCTTGGTGCATAGTGAGGATATTTAGAAAATGGGCAGAATGATTATTCTAAAATAGTTCTAATGTAGTTGGTATTAGCCTCTAAACTCTGTACCTTCATTTTGAATGTTTGGAAAGCTGAGCATGCCAGCATCCCTGCCTGTTCTGTTACCAACTATTCATACATTGGATTATAGAGATGGTGTTACAGTTAGTGCAGGGTTAAATTATATAGAGCTACAGAGTTAGGCTGCTGGCCATATTTTCTTGCAAAAGTGTGCTTTGTGCAATTGAGAGTCATAGTGTCACATTTTATCATAAGCTTCTAGTGTTATGTGTACTATGTCCTATATTATAATGTTTTAGCATTGCTCTAGTAGATTAAGACCCATGATTATTAGTAATAGCAAATGCAATCATGAAAATGCAGAATGCAAGAAAAGGTTTCAGTTACAAATCAGGAATCTTCAGACTTGCGCTTGAGATTTTAAAATGTAGAAAACAAAAGAGCAGCATGTGAAAAAGCTCTTGTCTCATACTTTCTGTTTATGCTCATTGCTGGCTTGTGATATCTCTTCAAATATCAAGCCTGAAAAAGAATTAAATCAACATATTAACTGTTTGGAGGTAAATATTTGTGACAGTTACTAGATAACCAATAAAAATCCTTTTCTCCTAGCAGGGATGAATCTTAGAAGCTTCAAACAACGAAGAATCTAATTTATTTTGAAGGAGGGGATTAAAGCAGAATAGTTGAAGGGTCCTATGTAACCAAAATTACACATCTGCTGGGACCACATATATTTTCTTCTTCCGTGCATCCTCTGCCCTAAAAGAATATTCAGAAGGATCTTCTGATTTTTTTTTCAGCCATTTGGTCAAAAATTGTTAGTAGCATTTGGGTAAAGAGCTGGCTTGCAGACCCCAAAAAGTATACTTAAAACAAGACCAAACTTACAATGACTATGCTGGCTGACTGTCCTGGGAATTGTTGTTCCTCAGCATCTGGAAAGCCACAGATTCCCTACTCCTAATGCACAGCTTTAATTTGGTGCTTTATTATCCATAAGGAACTGTCACTCATGACACTCATGACAAGGTGTTAGAACAGATGTGTTGGGACTATCACTGCCTCTTGAGCTTCTTTTGACTAGGAATTTTGGGAATTGTAGTTCCAATGCATCTGGAGGGTGGACGATTGTGGAAGCCTGAGTTTCTGTATATTCAGTCACTTTGCTCAATTATATGGGTGAATACCTCTTGATTGTGTTTAATAATCTCTTTCTCTATTACATTATTAAAATTACTGGTTACAGCAAATACTGCTTGGGCAACTCCTGATCTTTCCTTAAGATGCAGAAATTATTTTATCTTTCTCTTAATGGTAACACATCCTCATCAGCTTTCATCAGCATGAAATTCTAAATACAGTATCTAATAAGGACTTCCTTAGGAATGAATATTGTTGTGATAAAACACAAATGTGTACTGTAGTTTACAGTTTTCTGTTTTCTGCTCTATTTGCTGTTCCTGGTCTCGAACCAATGTTTAACACAATTTCCAGGACCTTGTTACATAAATTTGTATTTAGTTTTAATTGGTGCACCTTTCCTAGAAATGGAATTCCCAAGATTCTTGTTTGTTTATTCATTTTGAGGATTTCACTGTTTGATCTCCAGGGCAGCTGCTAGCATATTCAAATAAACAACAGTTATAGTATTTGCACCTACAGCTGGTGGCAGAAATATGACAGAACTGGGGCAAGGTTGGTGGCAGATTTTAGGAAAGTGCGCATTTGCCAGTAGCCTGCTACATTCTTACCAAACAAATTTCTCTAAGTGCTACTGCTTCTGAAAGTAAGTTCAACTGTATTTGCACTTGCTGATTATTGCATTTACTCCACATGCCACATCCTTTTTTCCTGAATGACTCACTTTGGATCAAAAGCACCGACCCCCCACAAAAGAAACTTTTCAGGGTTATCAGGTAGTTGGTGACACTTTTGAATGGGAGCCAGTTCAGTCCTCAGCTGTACCCAGTATCTGTTTCCTGCCATAGATTGCTCCCAAAGCCCAACATAAGTATTAGACACTGCATATGGAATCATATGATAGGCAGCAGAAGAATGGAAATAGGGAGTGATTGAGCTCTTGTTTGAAGATATTGTTGTTTCCATAGTTGGCCTGATCATTTTCTTGGCAGATATTTGACTTGGCCAACTCTTGACAGATTATTGCATTATGTACTTGAAATGGGATGTAAAAAAATATTAAATGTCAAATAAATCAGAGTCTCATTTTACTCAATTTTGCCATCTAAGATAACTGGAACTAAAACAGACCAATTTCTCAGATGTATATATGCATGAACTGTTCTCTACATCTGTCCATTCTTTGGTCACTAGATAAAACCAGACTTGTCTTTCTCTTGGAGAGGAAGGAAGAAATACGCTGACATTAGTCTTTATACCTAAGTTAAATTATATTTCTCTTTTGTTGATTTATCTATAAGGCTGAGCCAAGGATCATGACTTGGAATCACTGACACAGTGTCAGTACAAGTGTGGCCATAACAAATTCTTTTTCCATTGCTATTTGTAAGAAAAAAAGAATTCCAGTCAATTTTGTAACATATAGTAATTCCCTCGCTATGGCCTTTTCCACTCAAGAGTTTATAAATAATGTCTGCATTTCTTCCTTCCTTCCTTCCTTCCTTCCTTCCTTCCTTCCTTCCTTCCTTCCTTCCTTCCTTCCTTCCTTCCTTC
>JANHFL010004994.1:281358-298879 GCA_032468155.1 Oxyrhabdium leporinum
ACTCAGCCTTCCATCCTTCCGAGGTGGGTAAAATGAGGACTCAGATTACTGGGGGCAATATGCTGACTCTGTAAACCTCTTATAGAGGGCTGTAAAGCTCTCTGAAGCAATATAGACGTCTAAGTGATATTGCTATTTCTTTCTTGACTTTGCTTTTAATAGTTTGTTTAATCAATTAAGAAGAAAATGAGCAAAATAAAAGAAACAAAAATAAAATAGATTTTCAAGCAATACTGCATAAGATTACTTTAAAAAAAATAATAGAAACATTAAATTAGTGTTGAAAATCAAAACATCTTCAAGTTATAAATTTAGGACTTTATTAAAATCAAGCACTTTAGTCCTGTCTCCCCTAATACGGACATTGTGCAGATGCATAAATGCATTGATCCATAACTTTCAGAATGTACAACAAGATGCTGTAATGAAACTCTGCAAAGTGGATGGAGTATTTTTATAGCCCCTTATTTACAATTTCTATTTGCAAATGTTTTGTTTTGTTTTCCAAATATATGAGCTAATGAGTACTTGATCACTAAATCTCGATGTCCAGTCAGTTTTAAATTTCTTTTCCCACAGCTTCTTCATAGCTTATTAGACCATTTTTGTCTAATATATTATTATTAAAAAATCTCAAAGGAGAAAGTACTTGATGAAATTGTCTCTGGATATTTTACTATAGACAATGTGCTGTTTTCTGAAATTTCTCTCTAGAGTTTGAGTTGGGAAAGATATGATATAGTATCAGGGTCCTTTGGGTCTATAGATGTTAGAAACAGCATTGCTAGGTATTTCTATGATGACCTTGGGAAAATTACAAAATACCTCAGGGCTTCATATTTAAAAGTAAAAGACAATTAAAAGGTGAATAATTAAATCTGCTCGTTGTGGCTGTAGGGAGAAGGAAAAAAACCAAAGAACCATCTATTGTTTTTGAAATATGTCAGTAGTTAGGGGTAGTATTCATGCCAGAGAAGATAGTAAGAATAGAAATAAAGTAAGCATCTGATTTAATAAGGCAGTGGTCCTAAATATTGTTTGTTGAAAGGACATTTTATTGAAATCAGTGAATTTAATTCCAGGCAAATAAATTTAAGGTCAAAATGTCTTTCTATTTTTCCATCTTTGTTTAATTTTTCAGGAGAAATAGAAACTATCTGGCTCTGATTACTTAACATTAGTTCAAACATAGTTCATAATTAAGCTTGTGAACTGTGAGATACACAATAAAGGTGCTCTAATCTGAAATCAAGTTCAAGCATGACTTCTCTCCAAACAGCCAAATAGAAATTTATTGAAATGCTTTAAGTTTTAGGACCATTGCCTAAATCTTACAGTAGATTTATATTTTTAAAAAGCTGAAGTTCAATGCAAGGCTCAGAATTAGCTAATGCCAATCAATGTAGATAATATTAAGTTAAATCAGGAGTGGGAAATGATGGTCCTTTTATGACTTGTGGACTTCAACTCCCAGAATTCCTGAACGAACCATACCAGCTCAGGATTTCTGCGAGTTGAAGTCCACAAGTCCTAAAAGGGCCATAGTTTGCTACCTCTGAGTTAAATTGACCAATGTTATGATGCAGATTGATGTAGATTTGAAGTGGTTTAATATGATTACGATCATATCAAAAGGGTAGAAAATGAAAGTATCCTTCATCCATGCAAACTGGAATAAGCTTTCTTCTCAGTTCCCTTTACAGCATAGACTGACTCTAGTGCACTTGTCTCAGGTATAACACAAACTAAGGGTCAAGTTATCGGAATGTTCTTTCATCACACATTGCTGCATTAAGTGCTTTTAAGTCTTCTTAAAGTCAGGTTTGGATACCCAAAAGGGGCCAGGGGGAGTCTGAGTTTCCCTGAACTTGAAAAAGTACCCGAAAATAAAAATACTGGTGTTCACAACTTGGAACTGATACTTCTGGCGCTATGATAAAGCACATAAGAGGCTGCTATCATTCATTGCATTGGGGTTACAGTTCTCAAGTGATAACAGCTATTAACAACACTTTGACTGCTTCCCCACTCTTCAGGGGAGGGCAGGAGACAGAAAACATGTCAAGCCATCACCTCCATGTTAAGTGATAAGTACCTATTTAGATGGCAGAGTTAAAGTCCAACGCATCAGGCAGGAAACACTTACCGCAGAGAGAAGGAAAAGGCCAGAGCGAGATACAAAAAGCAGGGTTAGGGTATTTGTTGTGCTGACAGCAACTGTGATTGATTGTTTAAAAGAAATAAACTGCCTGTGTTTTCAGGGCTATCAAAAAGCAGGAGCCCAACACTTAATAGTTTCAAATGGGTGGCCTTGAAAGGAAACAAAGTGTCACTGCTGCCAGCTCACTGTTTGCTACTACTGACTCTTGACCTGCCTCTTAGAGAGGGGAGGAGGCATAGGATGGGAGAGTGGCAGTGAACATGCATTGCAATTGTGAGGCCTTTTTCAGTGTGATGATGGGACAGACCAGCTGGATCTGTAAATGGAAGTAAGAAAAGAAATGTGGGAAGGAGTGATATGAAAAGACTGGCGGGGAGAAGAAAAGGAAAAGTATGGAAATAACCTCAGAGTGCACAACCTTGCATTGGGAAGGGCTTCAGAAATAGAAAGACCCATGTGATTTTCCACTAGAAATGACCATAAACTCATTTGCACTTAATCACAATACACTTGTGTCTGGCATCTTTTCTTTTTCCTGCCATGTCCTCCCAATGTTTTTAAAGCTCATGCCCAGACCAGAAGTCAGACATCCTTAGATCAGAAATAATCCACAGATCATTTTTAGAGGACATGATCTCATGATCCAGTCTCTGTCTTGTCCTCAGTCTACTGGGATGGCAGCCTAAATTCATTTTTAGCTGTTCTGGTCTTAAAATAGCATTTTCTTCATTTCTTTTGACACAGGTTTTGTAGTACAAACAATTTATGACATCTCTTAACTACCTTAATGATGATTTGGTCAAGGATCCTATTGGCTGTTTATGGCTGCTGTGATCCCACCCTGTCTCATCATTGGACAATGCCCTTCATGCCCTTTTCGATATGAGCTGTAGGAGAAGCCAGTTATCTGATTTTTATTTCTACATAATGCCAGGTCTGTGCTTCACAAAGTGCCACCTGAAAGACTACTAGATTTCTTATTGAAGTATTTCAAGAGAGCTGCTTGAAAGAAAAAATTGGCTGCGGTCAATTCAAACCGGGAAAGAAATACATTAATTGTTTTGTCCCAAATGAGTGCAAAAGAGAGATTAGTTCTGCTTGAGTTCAGACCACTATTCCAGCTATGTATCTAATCACTGGCATAGCCTAGGAGTTAATTGTCTTGATGGTATTTCCTCCACTGAGTTTTGACTTTTAGATCTTCACTCTCATGATAGATTTACTTGTAACCTTCTTCTTGACTTCAGTGTGATTGATGCTGTCAGCTTCAAGTGTGGCCAGGTGATCTTCATCCAGACTCTTGAAGTTATTTCCATAGGGCATCTTGATTCCTTCAGTTTTCTGTATTTTCTCCTGTTGATGGTAAGAGTGGCACATTTGTCCAGTTCAAACTCAATTGCAATATTTTGGCAGCATATGCAGAAAGTGTTGAGTAGCGATTCTATTTCAGATGGTGAAATACATTTTCATACACTTTGAGATCATCAATGTAATGGAGATATAGAATAGCCTGGCAGATATTTTCAATGGCAATATGGTTGACAAGGGAAGCAGTCCAATAATAAACAGTAGTGGTGGTGATAGCGAATCTCCTTGAAAGATTCCTTTTTTTGATATTAGCCTCTTTCTATCACCATTGATCAGCAGCCCTGTCTTCCATTGTGCCATCGATCTTTGCACAGAGCTTATGATGTTCTACAGACTCCTGTTATTTCTAGGAATGTGATTATCCAGTGAGGTGGCAGGCAGTTGAATGCATTCTTCTGATCAATCCATGCTACGTTCAAGTTCGTCTTCCTTCTCTTATACTTTTCTAAAATGATTTTGTCAGTTAGGAGCTGATCTTTTGTTACTCTGCTATTAGGGTAGTTTCCTTTCTGCTCAGGTAGAAAAAGCTTGTGTTAGACGCTGTTGATTGCATCAGCTACCACATCAGTTAGTAAGTTGAAACTTGTTGGTAAGCAGGTAATTGACCTGTAGTTCTCTGTGCTTCCCCTTTTGATGGATTTTTTTTTATGAGGTAAGTTTTGCTTTTTATTAACCTTTATACTTTGGCCACCTAATGAGAAGAGAGGACTCATTGGAAAAGACCCTGATGTTGGGCAAGATTGAAGGCAAAAGGAGAAGAGGACGGCAGAGGATGAGATGGTTAGATAGTGCCATAGATGCAATGAATATGAATTTGAGCAAACTTGGAAGACAAGGGAGGACAAGGGAGCCTGGCACGTTATAGTCTGTGGGGTTGCAAAGAGTCAGGCATGATTTAGCAACTGAACAACAATCAAGGTTTTGCTAGATGTTAATCAATCTTCAATTTCATCTCCTTTCAGTAATTGTTAAACTGCATGGCAATGAGTGAGTGTAAACCAGTCAGATGTTTCAACCCAAAACCATGCAGTTCATCTTCACATGATGCTAACCAATTCCTGATTTTTCTTGCCCTTTACTATACAATAAAAGCTGTTATTACAAGTTATTTCATTTCAGCTTCTTTTTTATTCTTATTCCCCTCTTTTATCCAAGTTGCATTATTGTTGTATTTCTTTGGGTTGTCCCGTAGTTGTAGTCAGAACTGTACTGTTTCTTCTTTGTCAAGTGTTGATTGGTTTATTGCAGCCTCTCTATTAATGGATTGGTAGATACATTTCTGGTTCAATTGAAATTGGAAATTCTACCTGTAGTGTGCAATTCAAACTTTGTGTCTGCTGATCTATTGGCTGTTATATCTCAGAGTATAAGGGAATACATTGAACTGATGACACTCCAACCTTATGTAGAGGCGCTATTGGTCTGGATTCAATTTTTATTCCTAATTAAATAAAGCCCATCTCTAGTTTCTTATTGGAAAGACAGAGTTATGGAATTTAAGTTTCAGGCTTTTATCCTGTAGTAGGAAAAATTCATATAGCACTAAAAAGAAACAGGTTATGAAGTTCAAATTAAAGAAAAGCTGATCATTTTATAATATCGTTTTAGGTTTTGTAGAGGTTCCTCACATTTTAAAACCCATTGCTTAAAGAATCTTCATTGTGAATATTTATTCATAATTAAATAAAAGCCATTGCAATAGAAATAAAACCCATTTCATAGAAATAAACCAATGTAACCTGAGCATATTTTGTTGTTTTTTAAAATTTTTCCCTAAATATCAATTGCAAGTTGCAAGTTTAGAGAATGTGTAATCCTCCCAATGTTGCTGAGCTAAAACATCCAGCCAATAGGATCAAGGTTTTAGAAACATCTAGAAAGCAGCCCTGGATTTTTTTCTAAATAGTCATATATAGGAAAACTTTGTTAGGGTAGTTCATTTATGATTGACTAAAGCTGCAGTTTAAGAATATACAGGATTGAGAACCTACTATATCTCTGGGCAATCTTGTTCCATTATTTAATTACCAACTTTGCAGAACAAAGTGTACCCTAATTTCAATTTGTCATGTAATGTTGTAACTGAGCATTTATGCTTAGCTTATGATTCAGCAGGGGATTCATAGAATTGGAAACCATTAGTGCAGAAGCAGAAAAGAAAAGACAGTTGCTTCTATGAGCAATAGAGATTATGGTTATTTGGAAAGGTGGCAGGGGAGAGAAGCAAAGATGAAAGCAAGCCTTGAACAAGATTGATAGCCTCGTTGCCATTAAGAAAAAAATTAGCCGATGGCGGCTATCATATTAAAGGGTGAAGAAGCCGTGAATTATTTTCTTAAAGATCTTATCACTTACAATGATAATTTTACTTTCCAAAAGGCCATTTTTAATGAGGCGAGCCAGGCAAAAAGTCATGATTTAATGCCAGATTTTTTTCCCCCCAAACACATTTTACTGCTTTTTTGTCCATGTTTAAAAAGCACTGGTGACCTTTTTTTATTTAGCTTGCCCCAGGTGTAATTCTCAGGCTGATCCTCTTAGGGTTTATAGTCTCACAGAGAGTGCCTTTACCCAGCAGAGGGATGATTTAAAGGAGAGATAGAAATATGATGTCTCACTGGCACTTGGACAAATCTGTTGCTCTGCTTTTCAACAGGGAAATGGTAGTTTGCCATAGAATTGTGTGTGACAGGGCATGGAGCTGTGGCAGAGAAAGATTGAATTAGTTCTTTTTTTTTCCTAGAAGAATTCAGAGAAAAGCAGGGGGACTCTAGATTTCTGGTGCATGCTTCTGTATATGTTCGGCATATTCTGTAAAGCAGTTTGGATCCATTGTCTATGTTAGACTATAGAATAGGGGTGTCAAACTCACGGCCCGCAGGCCAGATGCGTCACATGCTGGCCACCTCCACCCCCGGTTTAGCAAAGGGGGAAAAAGTTGCAATACGTCACTTGATGACGTGTTGTCGCGAGTTTGGCACCCCTGCTATAGTATATATTGTAACTATGAGGAAAATAATATCAAGGATTTTCAGTTTTCAGTATATACGTATTTTATGATTACTTGAGATCATAAATTTTCTAAAAAAGAAAATTCCTCTCAAAGAAACAAAGTAGAATGGTTCAGTTCTAAAAATAAAGGGAAAACTTTTTGATAGCTTTGTCTGCTTTTTCCAATAGCAACCATTCCAGCAGGAGCATCAAGAATCTTTCATAGGTCAAGAAAGATGGCCTACTTTGAGCAAATTCATAGATACAATGAGTTATCTTTCCCCCATTGACAGTAAATCCTCGGGAAGAAAGGTTTTTACATTATTACATTATTTTTAACCGTAATTTTATTAAAAGTTACAATTAAAAAGAGAAAAACTGATGCAAATTAAAAAAGAATAAAAGAAAAAGAAAAGTGCAGAAATGAAGAAAATAAAATACTATCTAAACTGTTAGTCCATCAATTCCAAAAGAAAAAAAATGGATCTCAATTATATATTAATCTTTAAAATCCTCTGAATGAGTGTATATATTTGAATCCAAAATTTTCTAGCATTTTTACCTGTCCATCAAAGATGATAAAATGTCTCATTTTATTTGTTCACATTTGCAACATAAATTTGAAGTGCCTTTATAGATTCTAGAAAATTTCTCTGGTGACATGTGACAAGGAATATGTGGTTCCTGACTGTCCTAGTATGTGTGAAGGGGCATAGATCTTTAACTAGCATAATCCACACCTGGAGTCCTGCCAATTTGCTACAACTAATACCTCTTTTTCCTCTCCTACTGAAAAGATCAAGGGCTGATATAGTGAAGACTGTCTGGGTGTGTCCCATTTTAGTCATTGCCACTGGTGAACCAGTACCAGCGTTATGCACACAGCAAGGCATCATCAAGTCCTGCATTTTTTGTACCGGCCAGATGAAACATTAACCATTCTGCTGCAGTCATTAGTTGCAGTACAATCAGTTTTCTTTTTTATTAACACTGCTACCTTTATGGCACTATTTGATTTTAAAAGCATCTCAGTCTCAGCAGCATTTTGGTCCTACCTTATCTGAAAAGATTTGCAAGAATTTCTCCTGAGAACCAACCACATATTGGCTCTTGGTCTTGGTATTTTACCCAGACTTAGTCACTTGATTGCGGCAAATTATTTTTATGCCCTACTGGTTTGACATCAAGATGGGGATTCCTACCTATGCTGCATTCCTGATTGTAGCAAATGATGTTGTTCTTTTTGTTATTAATCCATATTTTTTTCATATCGGTAGGAACAATATGGCATTCATAGTTGAAGATCTCTCTCTTACATTTTTTATTGCCAACTGCTTTCTTGGTATATCTTCGTGTTTTGTTAAATGTCCATTACCTGTATAGTAGTTGTGTTTTCAGTGTGGGGCTGATAGTTTTCTATAGTTTTACCTTCAGATGCGTCTTTATATCTAAGTGGTCCTTACCTATGACAGTGTAGTGGATTTCTTTGGAATTAGCTTTGACTTAAATATCTAGCCATCTCTTGCAATCACAGGAATTTTTTCTTTCATTTCTCTCTATAGTTGTTTCAGTCACTATGCAGTCACTTCCTTAATCTAATTAGTAGCTTCTATTACACTAACTTATCAGTCACTCCTGATATTTCATGGCCAATTATGCATTAAGATCTAGAATATTATATTTCATATCCAGACTTAGCCACTATATACCAGAACTGTCATCATTACCTGATCCGGCATTGGGACGTTAGCTTCTGTATCCGAAGGTATTTTGACACATCCAGAACATTTCCTGAATATGTCCAGGGCTAAATAATAATATTTTTTTAACTACTCTATCTCAAATTCTGTTATAGTTGATTCTTCAAAGAATAGGCTGACTTAAAATGCCTTCTACACTGATAAATAAGGAAAGATGGAATTTTCCTTTTCAGCTCACCATGCATCCATGGCTCGCTATTAGTATTTTTCTGTGGGAGAAGATGGCTATGGTTTTTGAACATTTACTTGAGGACAAGAATCCTTTGATTTAGATATTTTATGCAGAACCTTGCCATTTATTCAAGCCACAAATCAATACATCCTGCCATGTTGCTGACTGTGCATAAAATAATATAGCTGGAGCTGTTTCCCTCAGGAGACATGAATGGCTGCACTTCTCTGGCCTTGTCAATGAAGATCAGCCCCTATCAAAGATTTGCCATTCAGTGATGCAGGCCTCTTAACAATAGGATGGATGATACCTTATATAGAATTCACTTGTTGAGAAATAAGCCAAATGCATGGGGATTAATTCACAACCATTTGCTCGTCTTTTCAATAGTGGGACATACCGTATATCTTCATGTTGACAGTGCCCTAAAGGATGGTCAGTACTTCAGTTAACCAAGAAAACAGAATTTGAAGATTTGTTGGCTTCAAAACCAACAGTGATTAATTTAGTCAATTGTGGCATTGCTCACCACAAGAACAGTTGTGATGTTCTTCCTGCTAAGCCCTCATTTCTCCACTTCCTATTCTGACTTTGAGGAATCCTGCAGATAGCTATTTAGTGGAAAGGAAAAACAATCAGCACTTTGTGGCATTATGGTTATCCATAACCATAATAGTTTTGGTCTTCAGATTTCCATCAACTTCCAATTTCTATCAACTAGTTGAAGTCAAATTGTGCTGTATTCCTTTCTGTATTCATTTTCACTTCAGACCTCAATCATATTGTATCTGTTGATTAACAATATGGTGAATCTGTATTTGTTAAATTCCATTTTATAATCCAGCAAGTCACTTGGAAACCTCCTGCTGTCTAATGTTGTAAAACCAAATATACAGCTTTTGTATATTTTGCCTACAAAAGATCTCCACAAATGGATTGTTTTCTGATCTAATCAACATGCTATTCAATTTTGAAGCATCTAAAAATTATAGGCTTCCTCCTTAAACGAGTCTAATATTTCTGCCTTTCATAAGTCTGTTTATGGTTTGTTTTTTTTCACACGTAACAACCAATATATTTATGTTATTTTTATGTACTTTCCCCTCCTTTTTCTAAGATGGCCCCTTAGTGGAACGTCTTTTAAAAAAACCAAAAAACTAGCTATTTTTCAATCATTCAAGAAAATGAAAATAGCATTCCTTATAGCAGTGACTTCACTGTGAAGAGCAGGCTTTGTATCTTGCAGGTTGACCCATTTAATCTGATTTGATATTATGACAAGATCATGCTGTGATTTAACATAACTTTATCTCTAAAATGGTTTATGATTTCTACTTTTCTCAAGACATTGTACCATCAGTGATTCCTCTTAATCCTGTTGGATATTGGGGATCATCTTTTCATAGCTTTGGTGTGAATTACAACCTGGCCTTTTACATTAACAGACATAAGTCATTTCATAGGTACCAGATATTGTGTTTCTATAGCCTTCTATAGTTCTGATACATGGCCTTCCCAGCTTTTTTCTCAGTAAATAATAGATTTTATATTTCTGTTTTATTAATTAGACTTATAATACCTTTGAAATTCAGGCACAATAAAAAAAGCTGATGATCCATTTCTTTTAGAGTATTTCTAACTAGTCTTTGTTATATATGTGTGTGTGTACATACACACATACATATATATATATATGTATATATATAACATATATATGTGTGTGTGTGTGTGTGTGTGTGTGTAAATAAAATGGAGGTTTTTTTATTTTGTTCTCCTGTTAGCATAAAGAAAACAATTTTCTCTGAAAAGGATAATTTAAAAACTTTTCAAAACATGCAACAGAGTCTCCTTCTTTCATTTACTTTCTCAAAGTAAAGGAAAATAAACTGGACTTGAGAACCTAGTCAGCATGAAAGGACATGTATTTAACAGACTTTGTTACAAGATACAGCAAGTGTGAATACACAAACTTTCCACCTGTTTAATGTGGAGCTGTTTTTTTCTAAATTCATGAACTATATATTTTCAGAAATTATACATTAGTGTATGATAGTATACGTAGATGACATACTAGTTTTTATTAGTTTATTAATATATTGCAAAGATTCCTTCTTGCCTGTCACCCCTGTCAGAAATATATTGCAGAAGTTATGGGAAAACAAGCTCTTTGCCAGGCTAGAAAAATAAGCATTTGATCTGCTTAAATTAAACTATTTGGGATACACAATATGCACAGAAGTTATACAGATGGATCCAGCAAAGGTTCTATCAGACTTGTTCTATCATGGCGCTCCTCACTCCCCCCTACCTCCAATAAGGTAAAAGATGTGCAGTGTTTTTGGGGCTTCTCGAATTCATCCCTAATTTTGCTGACCATGTAAAACTGCTGTCTCAATTCCTAAGAAAAGGTTGGTGATTCTCTAGTTAACCCAAGAGTGATGGCATTTCAAGAGTTAAAATGACTTTTTGCTTCTTAGCCCCTCTTCTGCCACTCCCCCTGTCCCTTTGTGGTGCAGACATTTTAAATATGGCCATAGGAGTATTCATGCTCCAGGCAGAAAAAGAAGCGCAGACAGAATTACTGTTATATGCCTTTTACTCAGAATGATCTTCCCAACAGAAAGGAACTATTACATTTTCATTAAAGAGATGCTGGTAATAAAAATGTCTTTCAACAATGGAGGCATAAACTGGAAGCAATAGTCCACCCTATGAAAGTTCATACGGACCATAAGAGTGTAGAGGTTTTACAGAATACTCAATCTCTCACCTGTGGACAAATGTGGTGGGCATAATTTTTCTTCTGCTTTGATTTTTACATCTCGTACGTTCCAGGCTTTCAAAACAAACTTTCAGACACAGCCCCACATAAGACAGAATACAATTTGAGCCAATCACCCACCACAAATACAACAATACTCCAGCCATGCGACTTTGAGTTGCACTGTAAATCAGAACAACATGAAAAGCTTGGAAAAGGAAGACAGATTGATCTATTTGTTCAAATTAAGGCACAACAACAGCCTGATGCATATGTCAGAGCTTGGATGGTGACTTCCAGAGAGCTCAACAAGGTATTGTTGCTCCTTTCATAGTGGAGGGAAGGTTGGTGTTGTACAATAGATATTCATAAGTCCCTTTTCCCCTAAGGATGGAACTATTACAGCAGTGTTATGACCACAAAACAGCAGGAGCCAGGAGGATATTTAAAACCCAACGTAGACTTTTTAGAGAGTTTGGTAGCCTCGCATCCATGCCATCATGAAGAATTGCTTCTGTTTGTCATGTCTTTCGTAGAGCAAAGCCAATCTCTTAATAAGCTGTCTGGTTATTGCAGCTTCTAGAGATCCTATTACAGCCCTGAGAGACTATTTCCCTAGATCCTAAATCATCTTCCCCCAGTGCAGGGATATACTAGCATTCTAGTAGTAGTGAATGTAATGAGATTTGTTCATTTTTGGACCATGTCTTTAGATATAGAGAATTGGTCAATATTGTGTTTGACTTCCTTGATCAACTGGCCGAGGAAGTCAGTTCACTTCCAAATTTTGGAAGACTATCTTGCACTTATTAAATATTAAAATGTATTTGTCTTCCTCACGTCATCTGGAAACCAATAGAGAATTTGAGAAAATTAAACCAGCCTTTCATATCAGCAATGACAACTGGACTGATGTCACATTCTTGCTGAATTTGCTTACAATGCAGCACACTCATCTATCAGTATGTCCCTGGCCTCAGGCAATTTACAGATTCCATCCAGGGGTCTTACCAACAACCAGTGAAGAAAATACATTTCCTTGCACTACAGAATTCCTACATAAGAGGCAAACAGCCCAAATCCTCAAACAGCTAAAACTAGCAGAGGCCATGAATGAAAAAGCAGCAGAAGCATACAGACAAGAGGGTGCTAGAATTGTAGAAAGGGATTGAGTGTGTGTTTTTACAAAATTTCTGATTTCTGCAGAGACCTTCCAACAAATGAGACTTTAAATTTATTGGCTCTTTCCAGTGATTAAACAAATAAATACAGTGACTTTGTTTGTAATTGCCAGCTTCAATGAAGGCCCACCTTATATTCAGTTGAGCTTTGCTAGTGAGAGAAGCACACACATCTGCTTCTATTTTCGCAGACTGCACTTTCCCACACTGGTAACTGGGGAGGGGGTGTACAGGGTGGAAATGGTGCTAGATCTGAATGGGTTGAATATTTGATACATTGAAAATGCTACCCAGAGTCAGAGAGGTCATTAAAGGTAGCAACAGATGTATATCCACTGTAATTGGTGCACTGTTTTTACAACCAATACCCTAACAAATCCTGTTCTTGACAACTACTAGCCTTGCAGGAGTTAGGTGCTGGCCAAGATGAACAGGATTTCTTCTATGGGGTAGAGGTACTTCAGGGATAGCAAGATACCAAGCAGGGGGCATGGAAAATGACTCATTCCACATCAGGCATGTGGAGGGGAGGGGGCAAGACTGATTCCCAGAGGGATGACTGTTAACTTCTATAGAGAGAGCTGATTTACAGGATGCCTCGTAGGATCTCGGACAGTTACCAGCAGAAGGGGAATGACATAGCTATCTTTGTTTTTTACACTCACATTTTATTTTCCCTGGAAATTCAGGAGGGGGAATGAGTCTGAAGGGGAGGTGATGTAATGGTATGTGGGAATGACTGTGGGAGACTGGCCCCAAATACACTATATATAGGGAATGGTCAGGTGAGAGACAGCATAATTCACAGCTGGCAACTGGGTGGGGCAAGAGACTCAGAAAAGACTCTCCCTAATTTTTCAGGGAGGTAAATGAGATAGAGGGAGAATTGTACTTTCAGATTTGCAAGATTCTGTTACTTTAGCCTTACAATAAAGTAGAATTTGCTTATCTAGTTACATTTCTAGTCCACTTGGTATGGCTGATGGGCCAGATAGGGTATCAGATTCTCATTGATGTTGAATTCAGAAAAAGTGCCCTAAAGATAGACAGTATTTTTAAATCTGCAGCTTGGTGTTGACTCCATCTCTATCTTTTCCTAATTTAATGTCCTCCCTCAGTTAAAAATATGTCCTTACTTGATCCATTTGAGTTGAAATCCAGTCCACAGTCAACAATTAGATGCAAATACTGTGAACAATAGCAAGATGGGCACTGAAAACTGAGGATGTACAATCCTAAAATTTCTACTACTCCTCTTTCTCCTTTTCTAATTCCACCTATAACCTTGTAAATTCTTCTGACATTGCCTAAATAGAGATGTTTTCTCTCCATTTTAGTGGAAGTTTAGTTTGATGCGATAGCAAGAGCTCAATTCACTGATATGGTGTTTAACACGCTGCAGAGGTATTTAGAATATAGCTGCTTGCTACAATTTTAAGCGGTGGTTTATTCATCTTAACGGAGCGTGTATGTAGAAGGTCTAAGATTGACATCTTTGGGATTAGTTTAGCCTTGCATTTTTCCCAGAGGTCGTCGTCATGGCGCTCTGGAGGTTTGTAAAATAAATGGGGCCAGTATTCTTCTTGGGACCACATGATAAAAAGTAATACATAATGTTTAATTTACTGTCTCCATAGCGAGTATAGCCATTTTTCACATAATCATATTGAATTAGAACTAGTTGCATGGATGGATGGGGAGCCAGCAGACTGGCTGTTGGAGTTTGATGGAGGTTCTGAGAAGCTGTGCTGATAGAAAGTAGAACTGAAAGCTTGACTTTCATATTTTTATATCTTCACTGAAGCAGATTGAAAGCTAAGGTAACTAGCACTTTCTATCAGTCCTGTAGATCTCAGAATACTATTGCAGCACATTAATATATGGGGAATGGGATTTATTGAAATAATATTCATGGCAGTTCCTTCTGATAAAAAATAAGGCAAAAGATTGTCTACAATATGTAATTTTGTAAAGTAAGGTGGGAAAATTTGAAGGATCACTGGTTGAAATTCAGCCTTTTGACCTTCAAAGGGCTGCAAGGAGCTATCCAGTATTACTATAATGTCATTGGAAAGAGCAGAACTAATCAATATTTTTTTTATGGGGAGGATATTAGGTTACTCCCAGGGGTGAGCTGCTGGGGATTCTCAGGGGTTTGGGCAGACCCTTAGCAAAGATTCTGCGGGGTTCGTCGAACCACCAAATCCCACTCCTGGCTGGCCCTGCCCCACCCCAGCCCTCCCAGGAGTCTCCACGCAGCCCATTTTGGATGCAGGTAAGTGCAGGGCGCACACCGAGGCTTGGGGAGGGCAAAAAATGGGCCTCCTGGAAGTTCGGAAAGGCTGGAAACATGCTCGTTTCAAGCCTCCAGAGATCCTCCGCAGCTCGGGGAGGCCTTTTTCACTCTCCCAGAGGCTCAAGGAAAGCCTCCGGAGGCCGGGGAGGGCACGCCCACCATGGCCACGCCCACCCAGCAACCGGGCAGCTAACCCATTGATGAAATTTTTGAAGCCCACCCCTGGGTACTCCCCCCTGCCAAGCTACTTGAAATAAGCTCTTGAAATTTTGTCATTTTGAAACTAAATTTCAATAGCATGAAATGGCAGTATAGCAGAAGAGGCACATGCAGCTTAAAAGCTGCAGGTTATTCTAATTATACAGATTCAAGTACAGCATTTGCTCCCTAAATGGCAATTTTCCTCTTAATTTATTTAATATGCATTTTATACCTGTTATCATAAGAAAGTGCCGTCCATTTTCAGCATTTTCAAATTTAGGAAAGTAAATTTGGGTGGGGATTTATTGGGTTTTCTATTTAGGGTATTATTTCTGTAGGCTGTGAGTGTGTTGGGTGGCCACATATGCTTTCTTAACAAATAATAATAAATAAAGTAATGTGAAACTTTGAGGCAAAACATTTTCTGTAAACTAGGCCCTCATTTTATCTCTAGTGATAATCCTTTCAGCTACCATGAATTCAGCCAAAATTTTGTATTGGTGTTTTTATGTGACCAGGTGGTTGGTGGGAATTCAATTCAACACAAAGAAACCTTTAATTATGCATTATTGATTACATGCATATGCTGAGTTTACATAATGAGTTAGCTGAGTTTGGGATTACTTCAAACTTATTTATGTGCTACATTTGTGTCCGGCTTTTTACCCAGGGACTCAAACCCCCAATCCCCTTTGAATGCTGTGGACCCTTGTCTAACTCTAACCAGGTGCTGACTGTTAGTTAAGATCCTTTGCATAGGCTTTTAGCAATAAATCAGTTAAATTGAACCATCACATGTGGACATGTTTTGCCTTGCACCTAACAAATATACGATATACTGTATGTGTATAAAATAAATCTGGTATTATTAGCAGAGTATATTTAATAATTTGTGACCTTGTATTCATTTTGACATATAGGTTACCATTCATGTGGAATGTAGCTAGTATTCCCGAGACCTTCTTAACAATAATGTTTACTTTCATTGAATATATTTCTTTAAACTGCAGGTACTCCTCAACTTACAATCACAATGGAGCCCAGAATTTTGATTATAACTGGTTATAGTCATAGACAGTATCAAGCCACCACATGGCCAGAGTTGATTTTATGACCATTTTTACAATGGTTATAAAGTGAACCATCACAGTTATTCAGAATGGATGGCTTCTGCTGGAAACTGGCAAAAAAATTGCAAATCACTATCAGGTGACCATGGCATATGGCAACCAGTCATAAATATGAACTAATTGCCAAGCACCTAAATGAGGACTACTGTATAGTTAAAATATTGTCATTTCTCATAAAACTTTGTACTGCAGTAGAAGGAATTTATATTTCCTTGCCTTGAAGTCTACAAGGCACTGATAACGTTCACAAATAACATTCAATTGCTAACTCTTTTGCTTTCTTAACCTGCTGTAAAAATAAGAAACTTCCTAGTATCTGGGATATTTCAGAATATTAATGAGAGATCCTATAACTATGTAATGTTGTCATTTCTGAAATAATTTGTATCAGTTCTTGTTCTGCCTATTCATTGTTGTATTTTTATTATTTGAATACATTTGCTAAGGAATTTTCATTCATGTGAGGAAAAAATGAGTTTGTTTTTACCTGTTTGAATTTCTTGCTAGTATTCTTACAACTATTAAATTATAAACAGTGGATTAAAAATGTAGGCATTTTAGCATGGAACTGCCATTGATGATCTGTCTCATTGTTTTAGTTGTTGTTCTTTGGATATGGGCTCCTATTTTAAAGAGTTAAATACTATAAAAATGTCTTCCCTGAACACAGTCCCTACAAATAACACAGACAAGGAAACTTGCTTGAAGAATAAAAAAAGGCATGCTCCATTCTTATAATTCTCTCAATAAAAGTTTATGCAGACTATTACAGGAGAGAACCAAGGATGGTAGGCTGTATATGACACGCTAATCCATAGTTGACTTAATCATGGCTTTCTTAATTATTGCTACTGTATATCACATCTCCTGCTCCATTCCCTCTCTGCATTCTTAACTGCTTTCCCTTTCCCCTTCTTTTCCTGCAGTCGATTTTGTTGTCGGCCTCTATTAAGCGGGAAGGAGATTCTCCAACAGCATCACCCCATTCCTCAGATGATATTCATCACTCTGACAGATACCAGGTGAGAATGATACCAGGAAGAGTCAGCTGATGACTGAAAGCCAGGAGCTACTAAATGGCACTAACAGATCTTTCAGGGAATGATGTTAGGCTTTGTATGTCATATGTAAATTCAGATAATTGCTGTTTGATACATAGGTTTCTATATCCTTGAAACCTTGACTAAACAGTACTATAATACAACAGTATTGCAAGTTTCTTTGAGAGGATTACATCCACTTTTTATCTTTTTTATTGCTTTATGTCATAGTAGTGGTTGATAAAGAGGATTATTGGGTATGAGAATATTTGTTTGTGACAATATAATAGCCTAGCAGTACAATATTGCACAGATATTACTTTCAAGTCAAATGCTCAGCAGTATTTTTAACAGTTGCTCATTACAGTGTTGAAGCAGTTTATGTTGTAATGCAGTGTTTCTCAGCCTGGGCAGCTTGAAGATGGGTGGACTTCAACTTCCAGAATTGGATGGCTGGGGA